>JAMKCH010018822.1:0-73514 GCA_023653785.1 Ophioderma brevispina
AACAAATAGAATACAACAAAAAAAGTAACGGCGACACACACTTGACAACTAAATTATAGATTATTTATTCTATACTAACTTCACCCTGTGTAAAATTTTACGAAACTTAATGATGGCAAATATAATTTATCTTTAATCTAGTAAACACGCGTCACTCTGGAGAATGTGCACATAGAGGGCGCTATGACATACAATATGACGGTTGTAGGCCTATATGGCAAGATTCCAGCAAATGGGACGTTCATGATTTTTGCAGAGGGCAAATAGATTGAATGGCCTTTACTTAGATATCAGGTGTCAAACTTGTGTCACCACTGCCTAAAAATGCACTAAAATAAAAGAGAGTTTTGTGATTTGCATTGGCCAAACAGCTGATGATTCAACATCCGCCATTATGTAATACACCCGACTGAATACCCAACTACAATGTTAAAGGCACTGTTTTGAGATTACGAGAATGTCATGTTTATTTGATTTCAAATCATTTTCTAATCATTTAAAATACGCAAATAGATTTTACATTGTAATGTTTGTAAGTTAACTTCAAAAACTAATAACATGACCATCCTAAAAAAAAAACCTTATCAGAAGAATTATGTCCTCACTTCAGTAGTTTAAGCATTCTAAAATCATAAAACAGAATCTGGATAGTGTTTTTTCAAAATATTATTAAGGATGGCGGAAATAATTTTCCCAGGAGTGAAATTTTCAATTTGGAAAATTAACTGATAGCATTCTTGCTACTACTTATTATACCTGCTATTGCTTTGATCGTTGAGTCACACCTTAAACTTTGATTGCATTTATTTCGAATTGTTTGCTATTATTTTTCAGTTTCCATGGTCGATCAAAAGTGATGTGAGCATTTAGTGGCTAACTATATTACGTGAATAAAATCTAGCAATTAACAAACGTTCTTTGTGACTCAAGCGGGTTTTAAAACGCCAAAGTCGCATTCTTGCAATGACGCAGAATTAAATAGTGATGAAAACGATAATCTGCTTAATTTTGTTTTAAATACATTTTTTTACAAAACACACACACATACTGTACAAAGATTCAAATATAATTAGATGTTGAAGTAGTAAGTAGTAACGCAAATGTTTTATTATTTATATATATATAATAAAAGTTTATGTGATATATCCCTCTCGCCCCTAGAGGAAAATGATTATCAACCTGACTATCACCGCAAAAAGGGAGGTAGGTCCACCAGTTTGTCCGGTGGTTGGTGGTAGCATATTGTTCTGGTTAAGATCTTGGGGCAATTTCCCCCTAAAAACAAGCTAGGGTTCCACTCCGTGACCTTTTTGAAATTAGGAAAAACGGAATTAAGAGACCTCCGTCGTCGTAAGGGATAAGATCTTATTTTAAAGGCTTTTTTTACAAATGGCTGTTTATTACTTCGGTGGGTAAGGGACAGTCAGGTCAAATCGATAAATCAAATTCAAATCAATCAAAACTTTCTTCCCTACTCAAAAAATACATACATACAATCACACAATAATGTATGGGGGAGGGGACCAAGAGGCCAAAAGGCTAGAAGTGGGCCCCCACCGAAAGGAAAGGTTAACTCTTATCACAAAGTATTAAAAGAAGAAATAACCAAACAAAGCATAACAAGCACACAAGACGAGACAATCAATGTCTGTTTGTATGGATATAGCCTATTATTTGGATTTTCATGGTTATCACAAGTAAATTCAATCAAACAGTGAGATTAAAGTGCAACTATTATTTTTCTACCTACTCTACCTATTAGAACAAAATATGTTATTTCGTATTTGACATAGAACCGTACATTTTCAATGAAATACATGAAAGTGAAAATCATCGAGTAAATATGTTTGGCCTTCGTTTGGGAAGCACAAATATATTATATTCAATATTATATACGTCATTCAATATTCTTGTTCATGATGGTTAAAAGGCGTGGACCACATGATCAAATATAAATATACCATTCTGCAGAAAAAGACTTTTACGGCTCTCAAAAGAACAATTTACGGCTATCAGAAGAACTTATTTACGGCTTCAAAAAGGACTATTTACGGCTTCCAATTTTAGACAATGTCAGCCCTGTGTAGCATGATCATCAAAACAAAATTGTCAAACATGGATTACACGCGAAAATGCAGTGAGTGACGGTACGTCTACAAATCAGCCAAGATTCAAGCTGTTACGTGATCAAGAAATGACATGAAAGTGTGTAACACTAAAAAGCAGATTAAGAACAGCCTGTCAATGTTGGATGGGTGTTGTTGGAAGTAGGGTGGCGACAACACTGCAATATTGGCTGCCGGCATGGGGCATGTTGGTAGGCTAGGGGCTAGGTAGGCTAGGCTAGGGTAGGCTAAGCTAGGCTAGGCTAGGCTTAATCTCAATTTTACCTTATTGTTTTATAAAATCTTTTAACAATCAATGAACAATGGAATATTGAATGACGTATATAAAACAAAATATATACTGCCTTTATTCGAGGCCTTCCTGTTCAAACTATGGTCCCACGGTGACTGCAATAGTTGTAATTTTGCTTCGGGGCTGCGCCCCTCAGCAATAATACACTATTGCAGTCACCCCTCGGGGCCATAGTTTTAACAAGAGGTCTCTCATGTCAGATATATTTGTATATTAATGGTTAGAGGGAAACAAGGCACACTATTTTCACCGACGGGCAATTGTACGGGGCCTATCACCCCGAACCCGAAGGTGAGGGTGATAGGCCCGTAGCCAGTACCAAGGGAAAATAGTTGCCCTATTTCCCTATATAAGACACCATTGTAGTATTTGTTTTATTACACCTCACTGTGACTCTGGGGACGAGGTTGTAGTGCAGTTCGACCTATTTCCCTAGGGAAATAGCACGCGTAATAGGAATTAGCCAATGAAATAAAGCATGATTTTGTTCATGAATATTCATGAGGTGTAATAAAGAAGATACAGTTAGTCGCGTGGTAAGAGACTAAAACAAAATCTCATTCTATCCTCTTTTCAAATATTCTTGTTTTTTTCCATCTCTATTTCATTTTGATGACGTCAAGCATTTTCCAATATGCGGCTTAGGTACAGGCTTGTCCCAAAAAATGTTAACACTCGGAACAAAGCCATGTTTTAAATAGCTGAAGTACGCATGGGTCTCTGTTTGGTATGCTCTTAAAGCTAACTAAATAAGCTTTTATTTGCCGTATATTTCATTTCAATGCGATATGCAGAACAACAGATATGCTTCGTCAAAAAGGAGAGTACAAATTCGGATTGGTCCGATTTGCAGTGGTTACATTTGTAAGATTGTGTGAAACATGATTTTCTAACATACTCAAAATTGGGTTATTGATTGTGTTGATTGGTAATTGAAGCTATTGAAGATATTGACAATCCATTTTGAACTTCATTATTGTCATAAAGTGTGATCATTGTTTTATGATCAGCAATACTATGTATTTTTCAAATATTAATCAGTTCACTTTCATTAGCAGTGTTAGTAGCCCTATCAAATCGCTCAAAATTACCCAGAATGTTAAACCAAACCAAGTTAAACCAAACAATCAGACACTTCTTTATTGGATTCCCAAGGAAATCTATGATTCTAGAGGCAAAATAAACAACAAAAACACAAAAGTAAACAAAAAAGAAAGAGAAACTTCTGATAATAAACCTACATGGTCTAATAAAGCAGGCAGAATTGGAAATAAAGACACAAGTGGTAGGCCCACGGACCACAATAGCCGGGACAATATCAAGATCTCAAGCCAACGTTTCTCTTTTTAGAAGAGTAGTTGTGGTAGATACAACGATGAACGTTTGGTAAAACACGGTGGCAAGAATCTCGAGGTCTTTCTTAATTAGAAAAACACTGCAAAATCTACTTGTTTTATTTTTAAGATGGAAAGAAGATTGGCTATGAAGCCAAGTGTATTCATGTTGCATAATGCATTCCAAGTGTTCTAAGGCAGAAATCGGACCAAGTGGATTTTGCCCTCTCATAATTGATGAAGCATATCTTTTGTTTTACGTATCAGATTGGAATGAAATAAATGGCATATTAAAGCTTATTTTACTGGCTTTAAATGGATACCAAACAAAGACCCATGCGTACTTTTCTTTTGATCAAAATGTCGTCATTCCGAGTGTTAACATTTTTTTGGGACAGCCTGTATAAGCCTTCGGCAAGTATCTGTGGTCTAATTCGCTACAGTATAATGTCCAGTCGTATTCTGGTTAGTGGGATTTTCAATCTCAATCCTCTCCAAGTCTAGGACGAAATGACTGTGATATTAAAAGCTATAGTTTCATACTCCCAGTTTCAGCATTCAAGTTTATTATCAATTTCCAATCTTAGCCTCACGTCGCTTTAAAATGCTTTTGCCATACTGTAGTAAACGTTTGAATATGCGCATCAGTCATCTTCCTTTTTGTAACCGTTCCTATAGTATTTGAGCTTCCACACGATTTTTTTTATTATAAAAGTTTAATTTACTTTCTGTGCAAAAAGGCCATGTTATTTTGACAGGATTATGTGTTCTCGCCTTTTATCATAACAAGTGGTGCATATTAATGTTTAACAAAGGGTTTCAGTTACATTATTTGTACCCGCAATGATTTGGAATTAAAGTATTAAAGCAATAAATCTGTTTTCAGAGTAACATATTTTAATTTCTCGATGCCCGCAGCATCTAAGCAGCAAACTTTCTTGAAATTGTATGATGATGATGATGATGATGATGATGATGACGATGATGAATGATGAATATTGTTTTTATGATTTTAAGAATTGTTGTATGCACGTGTGTGTACTATGCGTGTGAATGCCAAAGAAATTTACTTACTCGCAAAATTGATATATTTTGTTTGTATTTAAAGGAAGCATCAGTGCAGGATGAATCTCGGCATGGCACCGTTGAATCGGTTTGCAATTTGGCGCCCGACATTACTTTCTCTTCTTTTCTGCACCAATATACGTATACAAGGTAGAATTATAATTTCATATCAATTATTTGCTATTTTTTGTCATCATCGCACCTTCTACTTGAACGTTGAATACCACATATAGCCCAACAGCCGTTACTCTGATAGTCAGCTATTTGAAACTGTCATTGTCTTCGCTTAAACTTGAATTTTGGAAGTCATTTTTAATAATAATAATAGCTAGTTTTATATAGCGCTTAATCCCCGTAAACAGGCTCAAAGCGCTGCTGCCAATTATTATTACGCCGCCTTCAAGAAATCGTCACAATCATTTCGCTTCATCTAGGTGACTGCTTAAAGACATGCCTTACAAGCGCACAAGCCCATAGATTGTAATATTCCCCATATCAGCTCCCAAGATTTCGCTTGGGTCGACGAGGCATTGAGACTAAGTATCTTGCCCAGGTTCACAAACACGTTGACCACAGTGGGGGTAGAACTCAAGATTTTAATGGTCTAATGATCGCGAGTCCTGCGCTTTTCCACTGGACCACACGTGCTCTCTAAGCACTGAATTTTGTTGTAATAATAGATTTGTGGGTGATTGACTTATTGGGCTTGCAATATTTATAGCAAATAGCAAATAGCAAAAGCAAACAAGATGTAGGTGTAAGAATTCAAATTCGGGGGTTCCTGATTTTAATTATAAAAGTCGTATTTCTATGGTTAGTACATAATTTACAAGTAAGCTATTCACATGAGGGTTTTGCACATTCATAATAAGCCGGCAATTTCAAAATCTTACGGTTTTACAAACTGAGTTTTTTTCTTAAAAAACAGACCATTGCTTTAATCACCACAGCGCAGTTGTTTTACGGCTTTACATTTGCCTATACATATCGTCACGAATCTTCCAAACAGGCCAAATCGACCAAAAGTCACATTTCGAGATATCGGCGATTGAAGTTTTAGAGAATTATGAACTTGCAAATCAAAAATTGGAAACATTTTAGGAAAATTTTTTTATGTGTACATTGTGGACATTGAAACGTTCTTCATTTTGAGCACGCTTTCATTTCAAGTATCCTTTGTTTTCCTTGCCAAATTTAATTACAAAGTGATTGGTCTGTTTGCAAAAACTAAAAAACGTCTCTGTTTCTATGTCAAAGGAGACGAATGCGCATTCGCCTGTTTGGCCCCGCCGTACTCAAAAGAGTCGATCGATCGCCACAGACTGTGGTATTGAAAACATGTGAACATACTTTTGCCTGCGGAGGGCGCTAGAAATGACTACGTTTTGTATGATTTTCTAACCATCATTCATCTCTTACAGGCAAGATCAATGAAGCTAGAAAAGAGGACTGATTGAGGGTTCTATTTTTTATTTTGTAATAGAATTGATTTAAATCAATACTTAATAAGTAAGTAAAATATTTACAATCAAGCTATAAATATACAGTTAATTTGAATGGAAACCTGAAAAAGCTGTATTTTACGGGGTTTTGTTTAGCAGAGAAAGATTATTTTATAGCAATATTTATGCATTTACTTTTTGATTTTGAATTGATTCATATGATTTAGTAACTTTCTGGACTCCGGTAATACATCCCTCTCACAGAAGTGGGAGTATACCATAGAGTGAAATCAGTTGACACAAATTACCTAAAATCAACTGTCAAACCAAAGTCACCCAAAACTCTTGTTGGGCTTGTGTTGTTATTGGAAAAAATATACCTTCCATTAAAACGTTAAGTGGAAGAAGTTGTGCTTTATTTGTTTATTGCTTGAAGGTGTTATTTTGATACTTTGTGTTAGAGTAAAGGATCAAGAAGAAGCCTTATTCACTATCAAGTCATTTATATTTGTAGTAATTTTACGGGGGAGTTTCGTTCGGACGAAAATCATACACAATACAAAACGTATTTTAGAATTAATACTTTTTTTCATAAATAAAACCTAAAAACAACTCTTTCTCATATTGTAGCTTTTAAATCATATTTATTAAGTTTCAGTATCGCCAACAGTCATGAAAAATAAATACAAAGATTAATTGTATAGTAGGACTTACTACTTTCAATACCGAAAAATATAGGCAGAGTATATTGGCAATTAAGTGTCAATATGTATTCAAAAATCGTAAAAAACAAACCGACTTCGGAGGTGGTATATTGGTACAATTTGAAATGAAATTGACATTCCCATGGATATTATTGATTTTTGTCATCAAACAGGACCATTGCCGTATATGTTCACCTTTGAAGTCACAGCAATCGTACAGTATAGTGAAAACTTTTATGCGTAAAAAAAAAAAACAAACCATTTTGAGGTAAAGGTGGAGGTTTTATCCCGCTATTTCTGGAAATTTCGAGGAGTGATTTCAGACATTTCTTAAAAATGTCACCTATACCTATCATATAACATCTTGTAGGCCTGACCTGAACTTTCAAAATGGGTATTAATTTTCACCTTTGTTGCCTTGGTAACAATGTAGGGCCCTGTGATTGGCTAAATTTTTGAACAAACGAACTCAAACACCGTTTGACGTTCATTAATGGGTTTTGGGGAGAATGTTCGCTGAGACATTCCGGAGGAAACCCTGTTCTTAAAACGGAAGTGGAAATTCAAAATCGGAAGACATGGTTTTCTAGAGCCTGTCTTCTTAACATATGTGCCAAATTTAAGCCTACCATTTTTCGTTTTCTAGTTACGTTTGTTTGAAAATTGCTATTTGCGCTTTTTTACGAACTGGATATAGGCCTTTAAGTTTTGAGCTACGTTGAGGGGCGCTTTTATTTATAAGAAATTATGTAATTATTTTGCTTTTTTATGTGTAGTAGGAATTATCATAATTTTAATAAAGTTTGGTTGTAAAGATGCATTAATTACTTGCTATTAATTTTTAAATAATTTTGTTATTAAACATGCAGGGTGGGAAATAAAGAAATACATAAAAAAAAAGTATCGCAGGTATGTTAAAAGTGAGGTTATGGTGGTATATTTAATCTTATCATTTATTTAAACATTCAATACAAGACTTTCAAAAAGAAACACAACCCACGGCCTATAATTATTTTTAATATGTTAATTATCAACTTGTTGAAACACTAATACTGCAAGTATTTGACCAAAAATGCTTTTTTCGCAATTTTTTTGTCGCCTCCGATACTTTGATCAGTGGTATCTTCGGAACCGAGAGAGTAGTCGGGGATTTAGTCAAATAAAAGTAGTCAAAGCTACGACTTTACCGCATGAGGCAGTTGCAAATATATCACTTTTGCAGTGGAAAAAATTTTTCCCATAGAGCGGGGGGAACCCCCACCCTTATACTGCGTGTGTGGGTGTTCAATGGTTTTTTAACTTATTCAAAGACTCTGACGTTTATTCAATTCAAATTGCCAATTCTGATTATCAAAGTGGTATTTATTGAAAATGCAGAATGCTAATTTTCTCATGTTAAACATCTTCCGTTATTGGAATGCAAGGAAAATAATTTCCTCTAATATACTCAATAATCGGGTGCTATTCATTTATAATTGAGTAATTCAAGTAATCGTTTAATGCTACCATTAATCATGATTTTAATTGAGATGGCTGATAATGTGAATAATAATTTTTTAATGCACTGCAAAAAACTCGGGTGTTAAAATAACACCGCGGTTGTGTTCTAGAGGATCAAACCAAGAGGATGTCAAAAATCACCAGCTGTTTTGGTTTACTATGTCACACCCCTATTGTGTTAGTTAACAACAAATAGGTGTTAAAAAACTAACACAATAGGGTGTAAAATACACCACAGGTGTTGAATTTTTGACACCCTCGTGGCTGGGTCCTCCTAGAACACCGGCGGTGTTATTTTAAATTCCTTATGTTTTGCAGTGTGTATCAAAATCACATTACTTTATGCGCTTACTTAGTAAGACCAGGAGCATGATTCAAGTTAGTTTCATTATTAATCAAAGGCTGAAACTCGAAATAATATCGTAGAGATGTGGGGAAATATAGCAAAGAAAAGAGGAAAAAAGAAAAAAGATTTGAGGTACTATGTTTCATTTCGATATTATTGATCTTAATTGGCGTAAAATAACATGAATACAACTTCTATTACATGTTAGCCTATCTAACTGGGAATCGGACCTGGGACCTTTGATTGACACCCAAATACCTAACATGATACTATGCTACCATTTATACAGGGAATATATAAGAACATTGAAATTATATAATTACTTCCTTCAAATTACTTATATTGCCAAATAAAATGTATTTATATTACCACTTAACTAACATGCATTTGTATTTGACGAACGAAATAACGTTGCCGCTGTAAAAATACGGGTTCACAATAAAAGGATCAGATAACAATACTCGGCTATAATTTAAAAATATAGCAAATACTTTTGTCCCAATTTTCCAGGCCTTTTACGACTAAAATTTACAAGAGAGGCTCCTATTTGAACTTTTAATTAATCAACATGATTATGCACTATTATGGATTTTTCAATTATAGGTTATTTACAGCAAAAATTACTGTAAATCTTACAGGGAAAACACTGGCAGCAATTCATGACAACAAATCCCCATTAATCTACAGCTTTTATAGATTTCCATCCAAATTCCTTATATTTACGTCTTATTTTGATAATGCATTGAGTTTTTACCAAAACTAAGGGTCCATGGTCGACTCGATAATAGCCTCGTCTACAGGGACCCCAGATTGATTTTACCCGAGGTGGTTCTCAAAAATTTTTGTGATATCAGAGAAAGCTACTATTTTTCATTAACCTGGAAAATATTAGGGCTAACAGGTGTTTGGTGGATGGTATGAGTGAAAATATGGCCCCATTTTGATTGACCAATATTGTTAATGTACTCTATGGGGATTACAAAAATTTTTGGCTCTTATTTCAAAACGGGTTGAAATATCGGCGCGAAAAACTTTACAGATAGAGTTTTGAGGTGCAGGCATACCATCAAGATTAAAAATTATAGATATAGCACGTAATTTTGGTTGACATTTGTGGATAGGCCCCTACTAAGTTAATGTGTTCGTCAGTGCTTTTTATGTTAACACATCACAATCTCTGTTAACTGCCCAAAGATATTTTTCACGTGTTTGATTTGAATCAAATTTTTACTATTACTGTAATTTTCACAGTATTATTTGGCAGAATTGTGAATCAATAAAATACTGCAAACATTTTGTATTTTTAGTGGGGCAAAATCGTCTCAGAGACAGCTACACACATTGTACTAATATAAACGTCGACCAGACTTCTATAGGTTACCAGTGTTGATCGAGAGATGAGAGGAGATGAATCTCTGAAATTCCCATTGATCGATAGATATTTAGAAGCTGTGTACGGTGGTTTCAGGTACAGAAAAAACAGACGAATGCAGCTTGTATCTGTTTGGAATGGCTTTCATTTGGCGTTGGGTATGATCAAAAGTGTAAATCTATTATATCTACAAATTGGAATGTTATTTTGTTCAATATTTGGTATTATGGAAAAGAGTTGTGATTATAGTATCCAGATATTGAAAAAACTCATTTCGCCAAAATGGTCGATTGGCCCTGTTTGGAAGACTCGTGACGAATGCAAACGAAGTTCTCTTTCACCGTTAATAAAAGTAACTGAGCTTTTTTCTTTGTTGTTATTCTTCACAGCTACTCAAATTTTTATCGGTTAATGTTGATTGGAAATACTACGAACGTTACAACGCCTGGGTACCCATCATTTTACTCAAAAATAATGTCGAATACTGTGGTTATTTCAAAGGTACTGATAACGGGACCTATCAGATATTGGTTGATGATTTGGTCTGCGCTAATAATGGTGATACGCTACAGCTTGGCCAAGGGCTAGATGTTTTCAATGATAGCAATGAGATTCTTAGTCTCACAAATTACATTTCTCACAAACCAATCCTTCACATTGCTGGGGATAATATGTGGATAAGATTCCGTTCGGATGATGTGCAAAGGCATCGTGGAGCTAAATTAGTGATTCGAAGGATTCCTGATATTGGTACCAGTAACAGTTTGTCAATAAAATTTAGTAGATTTTTGCACATAGTTTCAATGCGTCGCAAAGGTGCCACTTAAATTTTGCATCAAATTTAATGCATAATTGTATTCAACAGTGTATTTTGCTGCCGTTTTGTGATCTTTTTGCTTTACTTACAAGTATGAGTGTGTGTGTATGTGTGTATCTGTGTGGTTTTGTTTTTGTTTTTGGTGTGCATTTATATTACATCAAGTAATCCGTGTATTTCTTACTGCCATGGTGGGTAGGTGCAAGAAAAAAGAAAAACGATATCAGTTAATTGTTTATAGTTCATCCGTGGGAAACATTATTTTGTTATACTCGTCGAACTCATTTTTGTAGATAGCTGAGATCGCAATTTGGGGCTAAAACCACCTAAAACTTTTTTAACTCACTTCTATTGCACACGACACGATAATCATCTGGCATGATATTGGAAAGCGTGGGCACTCCGGTATGGTAGCCATAGAGCGTTCAAAATAACCTTTACTGTGTGTTGGAAAAGGAGATGCAAACATTGAAATACACACACTGGCCAAAAGTATTGCAACATGCTAAAAACGAAATTCATAATCACCAATTGATTTTAAATTACATCATGGATTCTTGACCACACAATATGTATTAAATTCCAAAGTTGTGTTTTTCATACAGATGTTATTCCCCGGAATCCATGAGGGTGAAAATACGTTTGATTTGATTGTCATGTTCCCCAAATATTGCTGATTAAAGGAACAGCCAACGATAACTTGCCGATTGCACTCCAGAAGGAATACAGACACAGAAACAGAAGAAATGGCGTCAAAACAGCCGTTTAATGAATTGTATGGGTTGATTAGGGTTTATTTAAATGTTTATGGAGAAAAATCATAGTGGTTGTATGGACCGGAAATGAGATAAAGTAAATGAAAGACACTGGTCTTCGAAAAATTCAAGAAATTCGGAGACGACCGAAATGCAATTTGAATGATAAATCACATGGTTTACGCAAATAACGTCTAATTAAGCGTTTCACATTGCATGACAAACAGCACAATGTCAACGGTGTGATTAAAAGGTTGTTTTCAGGTTATCATGTGACCCCTTTCTTGCCATTAAATTTTCCGAGTCCAACGGTGATGAACGTGCACAAATTTTTATTGACATTATATCTTTTCCGGTCCATACAACCACACCTATTTTCGCCCTAAATATTTAGAGTAGACCCTGACAAACCCGTAAAATTCATTTTTTTTGCAGCCTTTGTGACATTCCCGTTTCGGTATTTCTTCTGGAGTACAATCGACAAGTTATCATTAGCAAGCTCCTTAAACCCGCCATATCTGGGGACCATGGCAATCAAATTATACGTTTGTCGCACTACTTGATTCTGGGAAACGGCATCTGATTGAAAATTACAACTTTGACAACACTTACGTAATGTGTAGTCAAGAACTCTTGGTACAATTTGAAATCATTTGTTTAATATAAATCGCTTTTCTGCATGTTGCAATACTTTTGGCCAGTGTGTGTAGATATCCAAAAACAAAGAAGACGTTTATCGATTTAAAATATCTTTAAGAGACTCCTGTCTTTTCAGTGGATCTAAGACGTCCTGTCGCAGACGATAATTTACATGACAAAATGCCCACTGATTAATTTCAAAATTGTAAGCTATTTTCTTAAACTAATTATTGAATTATTGTGAAAAACCGATGCACGTGGGTATTTTCACAGCCTTAGGTACACTCTAAGAAAAAAGTGCGAAAGAGGTTCTAAACTTGTCCTCTATATGGAACCCTGTAAGGTTCTTCAACGAACCAAAAGTAGTTCTTTAACTGCTGTATAGCACCTTTTATGGTTCTGTTAGGAACCATTTTGGGTTCTCAGATTTTTAAGAACCATTTTTGAGGGTTCCATTCTTGAAGGTTCCATATAGAGGTCAAAAAAGGTTCTATAGCCGTATTTTTTCTTAGAGTGTAGTAACATCATGCACGTGAAAAGTAATTAAAAGATTCTTGATATTAGGGCACGGAGAGAAAATCAATTTAATAGTTTTGCGATACGGTTGAAAAGGGAGAAATTCAATTTATCAACCACGATGATATGCACCAGGAACATGTCGCAAGAATAGAAAAACTCTTTCAAATAGACGAAAGAACATGATGTCGAGGAAGCAATTATTCGCCGATCAATATGAATGTGGCAGACGCTGGGGTTGGCAAAGCACATAAATCGCCTCTTATTTAATATACTTATTGTAGAAACCCTTTTCGGTTAAGTGGATTCCGAATGCTCTCGGGGAACATTTAAACCTGCTATGTTAAAGATCAACCAAAACCAAAAAAAAATGTTCATTCGTTATCTCGTATCGGTTGTTCTAATGCACGAACGAACATTTAAACGTGCTTTAACTTACAGATGTGATGTTTCATATATTTGTACGAATGAAGTGGTGTGGAAAAGAACAGAAAGTATACATTTATATCTAACGGATTAGCTACTAAGTTGGGAAAACAATTTGATTACTATACTCTACGAATGTAGCGACTTAAATTCATTAGTTAAGGTAGAGTGCGGTAATACGGTATAACACAAAACATACAGATGGCATGTATATGATAGTCAGTGAAGAGTGAATAAAATTATCAGGGGTAAACTTAAGAGTGGCCAAGTATTATTGTTGAATAGTAATTAATTAATTGGACGTTCATAAAATACATGATGAGAGTGTAAAAATATTATTACAACATATTTTGAATAATAAATGGGACATAATTGTGATTAACTCTCTTTTCGGAGTATTTTTGGGCAAGTTACTTTCTCGAGTCAATCTGTTCACTGTTATGTATTCGCGTACATAAAGATGGCTAGGAAAAGTGATAGTGATAGCGATGTATTCTTAATACAAATAACTTTCACCAGTGTAAATCGAAAATATTTAATATTATACACCTCACATATATATCTGTCATTTGATTGGTTAAGATGGAGTCACATGTTATAGAATATTACTAAAGAAAGCATTCCCGGCGGTTTATTCCCCCCGGAAAACTACTATCCCATGGCAAATAGTTACCATACACTTTCACACAGGATAATTAATTTCAATGCGTACAACCCGGCGTACACAAATGCACATTATTTCGAAGAATTAAGGAAGAGACGTGAAACTCATCCAACACAAAATCATGGCCAATTCCAAGTTTGCACAGTCATCGGAATCGTCTGATGAATCGAGCTGCAAACTCTGATTCCAGCTAGGAACTGATGACGATCTATTCGCAATTATACGACAGGCTGACACCCGGGTGCTGACAGCGCTAATACAAGGAAGCAAGTAAAGTTTACAATTGCAGTATTTAACAGTATTTGGAAAAACAATAACGGTCTCTAGCGGATGTGGAAAAGTTGCAGAATTCGGAGCTTTCGCGATTCTACGCCTCTGCACGTTTGCGGGATGGAGAATACGAGAAGCTACTAGAGTAAGAAAGCTGTAATGCAATTATGCAGTCAGTATAGGCTTTCTTACACTAGGCCTAAACCCCTTTAACCAATCGGATAACAGAATTATATTGCATGATGTGTATAAAACAATTATAGACTGCTCTTTATAAGGGATATGGTGAGACTATTGCCGCGGTCCTACTATTTTCCCTCGATCAGTAGGCCCTTGGTCTCAAGATTATTGCGGGGCAATATTTCTCACCACTTCCCTCACGAGCAGTCTATATTTGTATATCATTATCATCATCATCATCATTATCTTGCGGTTGCTATCGAAATTGAGTTCCCAACCTCACGTCAGGAAGTCTTGTTACTCATGTTATAGTTTTTCATTATTTTATTTCATTTCTCTTTTGTAATATTGAGAAAAGATCCCTAGCAAGGAAAGTATCTAACTTCATCATGAAAGAGAAAAAATATTCCCCTTAGTGCTGTAGTGATTGTGCAATCTGTTTACACATTTTCGGAGATTTCTAGAAAAAATACTAGTTATGGACTTTCCCGGGGATTTTCCACTATGGTGCAAATTAAAGATTAGGTTAAAGGTAGTTTCCAATGGTGTCATCTTTGAACTTTCTTTTGGATAATGTAAGATGATGTCATTTGTGTGTGGTCCAATTGGCCAATGTTAGGTTATGTTTATGCATGAGGCTGTAATAGGCTATTATTAGATATTGGAGGAAACTAGCTTTGAATTAATACAAGTTGTGATGTTTCTATAGAACAAGGGCCAGTAGTTAACTTTTGATCTGATCTGCAATATTGGTAGATCTGTGCAGTACCAGTATATCTATTTTGATACCACATGAGCTTAAAAGCTATTTTGTCTGCTGTCATCTTTCAAGCCAAAAGAGCTTCAGTTTTTTGGAATTAAAAGGGATTCCAGTTTGTGGTCTTAAAAGTTTACATTTGTGGCAGATGGACTTTGTGGAAATACTTTGATTTAAACTGTAGAATATTTGTGTCGTCGAGGGACCTATAGAATCCCGTCGTCTTCAACTGCTAGACAACGGTATATCTTCAAGACTGCTCCGCAAAGGAAATGTATTTCCTGAAGAAGATTTTCTTGGATTTATCATCCTGAAATATGTCATGTTGTGCAAGATTCTTTTTTGGATTTTTCGCTGTGAAGACATATATATCATCGTCGAACTGCAACGCTTCTGGACATTAGTCGCCACGCCAGAGTAGATATTATTAGAATAGGTATAATCTGTAATTAATAAGGACATTCTTGCGTGTAGCATTATTACCATTGTAATTGTTTTGGGCACGGCATTCCAAATTCTAGAACCCATCATTTGAATCAAACAAAATAAAATAAATTTTGTTATATAAAAAATAGATCATTTGTGCACCAGGCTTATTTGTTTGTGTTAAAAGGATATTTCTGACCTTGACATCCTCGCGATGTCGTAACACTCATAACATTTGGCAGATCCTTCATATCTTGTAATTAAAAGGACTCAATGTAGTTGAAGGGTCTTCTGCCTTGATTTGGGCATTGGCATACAATATCTGAGCAAACAACATCTGGTATGATTTGGTCTTTGTCACGGAAGCAGTGGCCACCAAAGAGAGTTTGATGTTGGTCAATAACGGAGGGAGGTGGGAGGGATGTCACCATATACTTGAGCTAGTGTTTGGTATTCATGCCAGTAGATGTTCTGCACTTTCATAAGAAGCCTGGTATAGGTACCTTCAAGGCGATCTTGAAGATCTTTCTTCATGGTCATATAATAGAATGCTTTCCACGCGAGCTCTGAAGTATACTGGCTTTGTAGACTTGAAGATGCCAGATTGCCGGATGTGGTGGAGCTTGATCAGCTTGATACAAGCATTCCATGCTTGTCATTTAAATGACGACAGGAAGTCCTTCTTACTATCTGCAATGATCCAAGGAATTCGAAAAACACTGTTAAAGGCCTTTGAAAAATTCACAAAAACCTATGGCTACTTTCCTCCACTAAATTTTAGGTTCTTGGCTAAGATCTGAGCTAGTGTAACTCTGCCTTTAAGCCGAGTATAGATTGCATTTAGATTACAGTTGCATATTTTAGAGGCAAGTATAGTGACGAGTGCAATGCCCCAGCATTTCTGTGGTAGCTGGAGATCACCTTTCTCTGGTAGATCACCTTTCTCAGGTTGATGACCTTGAAAATCCAACTAGATTATTTCTTTTGTAGGTCTCATTACAAAATGTCAGCGGTTGATATTGGAAGAGTGACATTTTCCATATAACTGTGGTAAAATCCAGAGGTTTCAGCGTCTTTAGAGATGTCTGAAGTTCCTTCATAGTGAAAAGACAAGTCTTGATTGGCAGTCTACATTGTGGTTGAAAAAAGACTCATCAAGATTATCGTCTGATTTTACTGGTTGGCTTAGAAGCAGACTGAAGTACTGAAACCATGTCTCCTAGCGCTGTTCAGTGGTACACCCTTTGATGCGGATGACCGGTGTGGCAGGAGATATAGTCTCCCGGACTCATAGTTCATCTGCAACAATAAAGAATACACTCGATTCTGATGACTCTTCACGCAGCATTACTTTCACGCTTTATTCCGTTGTCGGCTACCTAGCACGGACTGTGGCTCCATGGCTCCAGGGGGACTATATTTCCTTTTACACAGGGTTGCTTTCTTGTTGGTTATCTCCCTGCAGAAAGTCAATGCTACATTTCTCTCACACACACCGTCCTATCGTGCCAATTTAGTACACAGTAATGCTTCAACTATCCAAACCGACCGATTTAACTTAACCCATATTATTTTTGTGGTATGCCTGTATATGAAGATGAACATTTGGAATATAATCGGGTCACTTTAAATCGACACTGGCACATTTTCACAAAATGTGAAATTTCTTCAATTTGCTCGCAAATTATAGTCTAGGCCATGATTTGAATATTGTAGAATCGTACTCATTGATATTAAAACCACTAAAGTCACAGACCTGTCAAACAGGGAGGATGCCGCGGGATTCAATTCCGGTGTGTCTTTTATTGTTTTAAACGTTATTTCCGTCTTCTGCGGAATTAATGACTCCGGAGTCATTTTATTATAAAATAGCTTACCCATGAGGCGCTGATTTTGGCTTAATCATTTCAGGTGAGTGCTATATAAAAGCTTATATGAATGTAAAAGCTTTTCAACCGTTAAAAATATTAATTTTGTGAAAAATCTTGAGACGAACTATTTTTTAAATGTGCCAGTGCCTCTTTAAGCAAAGGCAATACATTTTCAACTCCTTCACATTATGAGCGAGTCACCTGTGTTGTACCTTGTGTTTGAATGTAACGCATGTGTTAAAGGTCCCAGGAATGAGATGATAAACCTACTACAAATCTTTACGGGGCATTCCATTCCAATAAACAGGGCCACAAAACAAAATACACTACCAGTGATGATCATTAGTGAAAACTATTGATTTTCAGTCAGTGCCATGAATAGATTCACACCAGTCACCTGGAATTTTCTATTGCTCTCTGAAAGATCAATTGTTTCACTAATTATGTCATCACCAACCCAAATATTGAATGCTTTATCGTCCCTCCTTGTAGACTTGACACAAACCACATCAATTCCCCCCTATTTGCATTTCCTGGGACCTTTAACTATAACAATAAAGCGAGTTGAGGAGTGTCTATTTGTTATACAACGTATTTCGACACGGAATCAATTGCGAACTCGTTCTGGCCAAATTAGTGTCCTATTCAAAAACCTTATCCAACAATGAGACACTCCACTACGGTGATAAATTATCAAAACAACCCATGTAGCAATACAATGTGCATTATCACTGATAATGCACATTGTATTGCTACATGAGTTGTTTTACACACATGACAGGACAGACGTGTTAGCGGTTAATGATAATACTATACTCACAATTTTGTCTTTTTAGTCAGATGGCGGTCATATTTGAAACCTTTGTAATTGACTGAATAGATCTTATTCATAAATGCGGTTTTCTGCCGTTCATGGGGCAAAACCGGGAAATGCCTCGCTTGCAACAGCAGCTGGGCTCACACCAATTTTGCCCATCGACAGCAGAAAAGGACCGATTACAAATAATGTATAGCTTGCCTTTTCTGGATTAATTTTTAGTTGAATGTCACAAAATTGAATGGGCATGCAGGTCAGGTGGAAATTGTTACCATGGTGCATCGATATGCAACTCCGAGTGTCAAATACCTGTAATATGTGGTAAGTTTAGTCATGTTTTGTTCATTTTCCTTAAAGCAGTAAAACCAGTGTGTAGATATATTCTGAAATTACAATTTCTTAAAACTTACATCGATTATAATAATAACGGAGCATTTATATGGCGCTCTACAAAGCACACAGCGCCTGATAATTATTATTACGCCGCCTTCAAGAAATCGTCATAATCATTTCGCTTCATTTAGGTGGCTGCTCGAAGACATGCCTTACAAGCGCACAAGCCTATCAGCAGTTAGATCGTAATATTCCCCATAGCAGCTACCCAGATTTCGCTTGGGTGGACGAAGCAATTGAGACTAAGTGTCTTGCTCAGGGACACAAACACGTTAACCATAGTGGGGCTCGAACTCACGATTTTCACGGTTTATTGATCACGAGTCCTGCACTTTTCCGCTAGACCACACGCGCTCTCGATTATGGGTCCATAATGCTTACATAAAACAGCTCATCTGAAGTGTTCGTGTGTAAGAAACTAGAAATTGGCTTGCCTCAACCATTCATTATTTTATAACGATATAGCTCATAAAGCTACTGATGCCGCCTGGCTATGTAGCAGAAACAAGAACAGCGCATGCTCCACAAGTCAGATGTTAGACATCTGACGAATGTCGTATATGTCTAACCACATCAATACGATGATATTGGAATGTAGGCCATAATGGTCTCGACTCGATACAAAATGGTGGTCTCCACGGAATATTCTAAAAGTAATTTTACTCTAAAGACATCGGGCCGTATTCTCAAACGATGTTTAAAATAAATGGTGGTTAGGCCTAAACTGTGGTTAGCTAAACGCACAGTTTAAAAAAACGCAGGATAAATATTTAACAAGTCGTTTAGCTAACCACGGTATTTAAACGCCGTAAATATCATCCACCAAACTGTGACTTATCTTCGCCTATATTACGTATAGGCGTGAACAATTTATATGTCAGATAATGCCGTCTGTAGTTGTAAATGCTATGCAGGAAGCCCACGGGTAAATTTCAAGAATGTCGCGTTATGCAAGGAGCTTAGAATTTGTTGAGTGATGGAGACAAAAACCCGGGCCTATTTAAAACAACGGTTGTATGTCGCTGTGCCGCACTTGCTTAATTTCAATATAGAAGCAAATAGAAGCAAAGGGAAAAATGGACGAGAAGAAATCAACTGAGGACTCGGAAAAGAAAGATAAGAGAAAATAAAGGAGACAACTGATCGAACCAACGAGTTCAATATAGCTGAACTATCAGGCATTTGCTGAAGGGTGAAGTTAAACACGCCTTAAACTTCCCCCTGACCAAGGTAAGTTTAACAACGTTTTAGGAACATGTTTAACGATTTTCGGCGTGTTTTTTTTTAAATTTAATTTAAACAGCGTTTAAAGTTAACCAGACTTTGAGAATTGCGTTTAATTTAGTGGGCGTTTAAATTGCGTATTTAACCTGTGATTAGCGTTAAACATCGTTGAGAATAGAGGCATCATTTTCGGCTTTGATTCATAATACCAAAAAAATTTTTATTTTTTTTGATTTTAAAAAAAAAAATGCTAAAATAAGTTTCAGTATCATAAAGACGTAATGTGATATGGTTTCCATTTCTTAACATTAGAATCGTGCAATGCGATGAATTTAACTGTTTGAATGGCCGGAAATGCGTCGATTCATCGCATGTATGTGATGGAAAGCAAGGACGCCTTCGACCAGCTCTGAAGAATACAATTGTTGTATGTTGTTTTACCTCTATTCTACCGCTCATGATGATTGATATAACCAATACATACACCCTCATGATTGATAAACATCTGGCTTTTCTTTCAGATGCATGCTCAGAACAAGCTGTTCTCATGGCAATTAAAATGAAATCAAATATATAAACATCCCCCAACTACCCAAATACTACCACAGCACCTGCTTGTTCATCGGTTGTTTTCTTCTGATGACGATGGCGCTTGATTTGTCGTAAGATTTATTGCAATTCTTTACGGAGGTAAACTTTGATGTGCTTACGATTGGTTTAGGAAACAAACACGCAAGCACGCTATTCCAAAAGTTCCATGGATCAAAACTTTCTCAACTTGATTTCGTTGAATGTATCAGTTATTTGGATCTCATTTAAGACTGATAGTCGAGTGACGGCGTCCGGAGTGTTGTGACTATCGAAAGAAGTTGTCACATGGGGAGAGCATTTTATTCCACCACACCACCACCCAAAGATACCAAACCAAACACCAAAACACCACAACACCATTTAACCATTTAATATTTACCAAATCAATTAAACATACAAAAAAAAAAATCCAACTGAAAACAGAAACCTGAACTAGTAGTGGAGGAGCTAGGACCCAGGTCAAAACAATCATCGTTTACCCCTCACTACAGAAAGGTTTGACACTTGTGGTAGTTAGATGGACTTTAATGCACGCTAGGTAGGTAGTCCTCTCAAAATTGTGGGGTCACTTTTTCAATAGGGCCAATTTTAAGTTTACACAGGGGTCAAATTTTAAAAAATGCTCCCAATTCATGTTTAAATGTATGCAATATTGTCCGTCTAGTCATAAGGATTAAAAAAATGTATAGTTGGTCCCACCTATGACCACTGGTTTTGGAGAGTTATAGGGTAAAAATGGCTAAAATGGTGAAAAAAGGTCAATTTTCTTTTGTTACAGGGGTCAAAAAATCAGAAAGTGCCCCTCCCCCCAATTTTGTTTGAAAATGTTAGAAGTTGTTCATCTACCTTAATGCGTCAAAATAAGGATTAGTTTTACCATCTGCAGTGTATAGTCATCATGTATGCGACAAAATAGGTCATAGGGCAACATAATCCAATGGCGTTGACCTTCTTTGAACCATATCTCCGTAAGTAGTAAGATAAACATTAACAAATTCAAAACTATACTTTTCAGAAGTCATCTACCTCAGGACAATAGAGTTGCAAGGATTAAAATATAATCAGATTAAGTTTTAATATTGACCCCCTGCTACAAATTGAGATTGACCTTTCTTTTACCATTTTAGCCATTTTTACCCATAACTCCAAAACCAATGGTAGTAAGTGGTTTACAAACTATACATTTTTGGAATCCTTATGATTAGATGGACAATTGGCATACATTTCAAACATGGCTTGTTTTTTGGGGGGCCCCCATTTTAAAAGTTGACCCCTGTGGGGTAAACTTAAATTGGCCCTCCTATTGAAAAAGTGATACCACAAGTGAGAGTACTACCTACCTAGCATTGTGTAGGCGGTCCCAACTAACTACTAAAGTTGTCAAACCTTTTCTGTAGTGGGCGGTAAACGAATTCCTTAAATTAAGGCCCCCTATGATAGCCCATGCTCCTGCTCTATAGCGCAAAACATCCAAACACCATTACTTTTTTTTTTTTTCTTGTCACCCGACACTACAATTCTACCAGTCAAGCATATCATTGTGAATAAGCAAAGATTTTTTAAACACCCACTAGCCACCAAAACCAACACCTGTAACGCTTCATTAATAACACATTTATCGCTTGGCATATTTTTCCCTCTCTAGTGAAGGCTCTAACTAAAGAATTTCAGTGTACACGCTGGCTTGCCTGTCTCGATTACAGCTTTGTATGTGATGATTTTCAACACTGTACTGAAACTCCGACGAAACACATGTGGTAAGTTGCCAAAGTGCAAGTGGTAATCTATATTATCCCAGGGTATTATCCAAGGGGGGGTATATAATAGTACAAGATTTGTTTTCTCTGTAAAGTATAAATTGTTTTAGTTTTCTGCATGGTATATATGAATGTACACATTTCCAGGATCAAATTATTTTTTATTTTGAAAAATATGTTAGAGAGCTTGAAAAGAGAGATTGAAAAGAGATTGTCGGTGTGTTTCGTCATTTTAAAACCAAGATGCGATCATGTAAATAAAAATGCTGATTTCATATGTTTAATGTTGGTTGTATCTTACAGAATCCATGCGGAAAGGAAAAAAAGACACATACGATTGCGGAGGCACGATATCAAAGTGACTTCTACTCGCCACTTATCCCCAAAAGTAACCAGATAATATTGAGTTGTGAATGGTTGTTGCGGCACCCGATTGACGAATATTATCATGGTATTCGTTGCTTTCAACATGGATGAATCATGGGGAGACTATCTCGATATTGGAATAGGACCTAATGTTCACATTGTCATCTAAGGTGATTCGATTGGAGGAAACAAAATACGCAATACCGTGATTTTAGACACATCAAAAGCGTGATGAAGATTCAGATCCTCGTCTTATTATGATATTTGGGGAATGGGATTTGAGATTCTGCTGATATCGAGTTGGAGTCCATGTTCAGTACAGTTACTCTATTTATACGTTGAAGATTTGTATGACCGCGCTTTAGACACATCGAAGGGATGGAATGAAATTCAAAGCTACATCTTATTATGGGATATTGGGGAATGGGATCTGAGATTCTGCTGATATCGAGTAATGTAAGACTCTTTTCTATAGGGATCTTTGCAAAATGCAGATGATTTGTCTTTGCAATCATGATTTGTATCGTGTATCGAAACGTGTATGTATTTTATGTGTGGGAGGTTGTGTGAGTGGCGACGTGTATTGTAAATATGGTGGTTATGTAGAGAAGGGAAACAAGAATAAATTATTTTTTGTGGTAATTTGACTAGTGTAACTATGTTATTGGCATATTTTTTGCCCCAGCAGCTACTTCATGTATGCCTGACGAATTCCTTGCCATTCCGGTTATGGATGTTTGGACCAATCTTTTGTTTGTGATGATCATGACCTCTGCCTCGATGGTTCTGACGAACCCGGCGATTGTGGTATTAAGACCGTAAAAAAATCACGATAATACCCATTGGCCGGTATTCACAAAGAAGTTGATTCCTGCTAGACTTAGGTGTCAGTCCATGACTAGTCCAACTGAAAGGACTTTTCAATTTTTTTAAAGACTTAAAACAGAAACAACTTTAAAAGATGTAAATTGTCAGCTTCAAGTGTCTTCCTGTACTTTCATTTTTTCAGCAGTAAAAATGAATACAGGAAAGAAGCAAAATTTAGAGGTCCTACGTAGCAGGACTTAGTCCTGGACTAAAAGGTAAGCCAGGACAAAGTTCTTTGTGAATACCGGCCTAGCTGTCTCAATCTAACACATATTGCTATGCAATCCGATTTGGAATAAAGCTAATTATGCTTATTCAACTAAAAACAATTGATGATTGTTTCCGGTTACTACGAGGTGCTTATGTTAAAAATATGCACCAGTAAGACAAATTAGCATAGAAAGTCCAATTGTCACTTGAACTAATTGACAGAATGTAATTTCATGACCCACTCTATAAGGCCCCATGATGACCTTGAACCCAGACCCAACTATAACATTTTTAACTCCTTATACAAGACAAATACATTGATGTATATCTAATTACCATTGACCTGGTCAAATTTATCAATCCCTTGTACTAATTCTAACCCCTTATTTTACAATGGTTCCCACACAGGGATTTTTTATGGGAGTTTGAGTATGGTGTTCTAGATACTTACAGACCTGTGCTGTCATGAATAACTCTGTTGCAATAGTTCCAACTTTCAGATAAACTAAACTTCTCTTGGGAGTAAATTCCATATGTTTCTCGATGCATATTTTTGCCATAGTAGAACAATCCTTAACGGTAGGACGCTGAGTCACTCTATTCACCACTTTATCCCGACGAGTATCCAAGTAGACATTGGTATGTTAATATACGTTGACAACTAACAGCGGTTATTGTGATAATACTTTGAATCATTCTACCCGGAAGACGCTTTGACATCTTGATTATTGGTTTGCGGGTACCCAATGTGACTGCACAGACTAAGATAGTACACCTGAGTGGCGATGCAGCTCCGAGTACTGTCACTCTGAATTCCTCTTCTGCATGGATCCATTCAAGTCCGACAATGCAATTGGGAAACCGGGTTACAGGATCCGGATACAATCAAGTAACGCTTTTTGGTAGGGGGAAGTTATACTTCAATTAAAATATTCATTCACACTCTATTTACAAGTACACACACCTGTCAAAGTAATGGCAACATGCAGAAAAGCGATTTATATTAAACAAAATGATTTCAAATTGTACCAAGAGTTCCTGACTAACATACGTAAATTTGTCAAAAGTTGTAATTTCAACAGTGCCGTTTCCCAGAATCAAGTAGTGCGACAAACGTATAATTTGCTTGCCATGGTCCCCAGATATGCGGGTTTCACGGAGCTTGCTAATGATAACTTGTCGAGGTACTCCAGAAAAATACCGCCAACGGGAATGTCACAAAGGCTGCAAAATAGTCGCTAATGAATTTTACGGGTTTGTCAGGTCTACTCTAAATATTTAGGGCGAAAATAGGTGTGGTTGTATGGACGGAAAGATCTGTCAATCAAACATGTTGTGCCGTTCATCATCAACGTTGGACTCGGAAAATTTAATTGCAAGAACGGGAGTCACATCATAACCTGAAAACAACCTTTTAAAAAATCACACCGTTGACATTGTGCTAAGTTTGTCATGCAATGTGAAACGCTTAATTAGACGTTATTTGCGTAACCACTTGTGACTTTATCATTCAAATTGCATTTCGGCTGTCTCTCCGGAATTTCTGAATTTTTCGAAGACCCGTGTCTTCATTGTACTTTATCCATTTCCGGTCCATACACCACTATGATTTTTCTCCATAAACATTTAATAAACTCTAATCAACCCGCACCATTCCTTAACGGCTCTTTTGACGCCATTTCTTCTGTTTCTTCTTGTGTCTGTATTCCTTCTGGAGTGCAATCGGCAATTTATCATTTGGCTGTTCCTTTAATCAGCCATATTGGGGAACATGACAATCAAGTCAAACGTTTTTCACCTTCTCAGATTCTGGGGTAGTATCTGTATGAAAAACACAACTTTGGAATTTTATACATATTTTGTGGTCAAAATCCATGATGTAATTTAAAATCAATTGGTGATTATGGAATTTCTTTTTAGCAATGTTGCATACTTGTGGCCAGTGTGTGTACATCACCACATAAGGCACATTATGTTAATAAACTGTATTCCGTTGACTTTCCGAAACAGTGACCTTAGGGTGAGTAAATGCTTGTAATTTTACAGAAAAAATATTTTTTTTCTGTCAATGGACAGTTTTGTTGATTTTTAAAACTGAAAAACCCTGCAGACAAACCACAAATACAGCCCTTCCGTTCAATATGTCTTAATAAAATAACAAATATTATCAGTAAGATTTCGACTATTCTTACAAATATTGGGTAATTCTCTGCCAGTAGGAAACAATAAATATAAACAGTGTGAAATCGTATTTACTAATATTTTTGCTATTATTCTGCCATCGTTTACTTGCAAAGTATATGCCCTTATCCAGTTTATATTTTACGGTTGAAATACTATGTGATATTAGATATTCCGTGAGAGAACGCGTGGCCCAGTGGAAAAGCGCAGGACTCTTGAACATTAGACCGTTAGAATCGAGCCCCTCCGTGGCCAACATGTTAGTGTCTTTGGGCAAGATACTTAATTTCAATGCCTCGTCGACCCAAACGAAATCTGAGGAGCTGTTATGGAGAATATTACAATTTTAAGTGCTGATAAGCATGTTCGCTTTAAAGTATGTCTTTTAGCAGCCACCAAGATGAAGCGAAATGATTATGACGATTTAACCTTATCATAAAATTTTCTGGATTGAGCAATTTGGAGACCCTTTTTGACATCGCTTTTCTGATCCCAATTACCCTATTATACAAAACCATTAAAACACCTAACCCTAACCATAAGTCTGGTGTTTCAATGTGAAGCACGGGGCTTGCGGTTACTGAAGAATCGTGGCAACTGCAGCTCTAAATTTGTAAACCTTACTTCAGCTTAGCTAGGTCTTAGAGGGCCACAAGCCACGTGGCTAGCAAAGCCTTACTTTAAGCAACTCGTCAAAAATTCAGCCCTAATATGCAGCTAGTTGTATGGGCTACAGTTATGGTTAGGGTTAGGGTAAAGGTTAGCGATTTTTTAATCGGGTGAGGTGGGATCAGAAAAGTGGGGTGTCCATCAAATGTCAGAATCCAATTTTTCTTACAGTGCACTGTCTTCCGGAGGAGTTTTCATGTGAATCTGGATTTGGCTGTTTGGATCAATCATTACGATGTGACTATAATGCTCAGTGTATGGATGAATCAGACGATGCAAAAAGTGGGGGAGGTGGCATTTATTTAAACAATTCTAAAATACATGTTGATTTGCAAGTAGGCAGGACGAAATCCAACACATCAGAATTTTTAAACTATCATTTTAAATTCTACTCGTTGTATACATTACACACATAGTGTCTACAGCTGGAGATCAAAGGGTGCAACGTATACACTGGGTATATTGAAAAGATATTTTTTAAATTAAAAAATAGTATAAAACCACTTGTTGGTGTACTTAAGTGAACGACAAATCGGACTTTCCCGACTGATAACAAAAATGAACTAAACAAATCTTTCTTTCAGTCCAAGTTTGTACGTCAATTTTTTCAGTTCACTTGCCTATGGAAGTATGTCACTATAGGTCGCAAAAGCAATTTTGTTTGGTCTTAGTCTTTGAATTCAAATATTCACCTAGTTTTGTGGGAGTTCAAATCAAAATACTAATAAAAATAGTTATCAATAACTTTGTGAACTGAAACAATCTAGGATTTGACAAAATGAATGTAAACAAAATACTTTAAATGGGTAGACCCGATCTTCAGTCTCGGACCCCCCACCACTCACACATTACCCGGATTTGGGTATCATACAAAGCTTGTATTTTTAATTTTTTCGGCAAAAATTAGTATAGGAATAAATTTAAAATCAGGTCAAAAATATCTTAACAAATAAATATAAATGTTAACGGTTACCGGAAGTGATTTGTAGGTATAACCCATGAGTTATTGTACATGTGGTAAGCATATAATTTCACTCAAATGAAATTTGGTTATGTGGCCGATGGTTCTTTCCTTATACATAAAATCACAATTGAAATTATATATTGTAATCGGATCAAAAATAGTAGGGACAGTGTGTCATTTGTTGCCTTTTTTGCTACAATTGGAAATTTTGGTCTTAAAAATGTAGATAACTGGTCCCAGCAATCCTCCAAATCAAGTTGTTACCAATTTTTATCCATTCCGTTTGGCGGCCATTTGGTTCAATGGCTGCCATTTTCACATATTTTTGGCCCTATTATGGACCTTCTGAGCAACATAGAAGTTCAAATTGGTGGCAATACCCATGTGTTGATTGTCAAGGAACACAAATACCACATAAGAAAGTCGCAGATGGTTTCCTTCAGGCGGCATCTTGAATTCAATATGCCGCCATTTTCAATGTATTTAGCTCTATATGAATTCTGAGCAATAAAGAAGGCTCAAGTTGGCGGCTGTAACCAATGTGTGTGATGTCAAGGACACAAATATTACATCAGAAAGGCACCACGATTGTTCCGGTGGCCATCTGAATTTCCAAAATGGTCGCCAATTTTACGTAGTATAATTCACCCAATATCTGGACTTCTGAGCAAAAATAAAAGGCTCCATGGTGGTATAATACCCATGTTGTGATGTTATTGATGTTAGTGATGTTGTGGCAGAGTGTAACCTGAAAGACAAGGCTAAGGCCCCCCAAAAGAAAAAGAAGGGTGCTGGAGACCTGGCCGAATCCCAGTACTATTTAGCTAATGACACAGCTGAATTGTGTCCAACGTAGCACCATGGTTAAAGCCCCGGATTTGAAATCTGTGCTCATGGGTCAACAAATTTGGTCTCTACCAATTGTTGGTGGGTTGGTCCTAACGCACCTACTGGAAGATCCAACCCTGATATTTACAAAAGGATGATGGACAAACTTTGTTAAACGTAATGTGCTTTCATCATCAACAATACAAAGTCCAGACACTATCAACAACAGCAAGAGAGACCGAGAAGAATGGGCATATGAAGCACAACTGTATGATATTGATGTCATCTGCATGCAAAAACACCCGCATTGTTGCACAGCGAGCCTCTATCCACAGGAGAAACATCCAGGCTATGCACACTTATTACGCCTCCGCGTGGAAGAATAAGAAAAATCCAGCTACAAGGAGTGTGGGGTTTCTTTTCTCAACCAAAGGCTCTCAAGTCACGTGCCAGCCTTTTCTACTGTAATGAGCGCATCCTGACGCTTACACTGATGGGTAATACTAAAAAAACAGTCATCTGCTGCTATCATCCAGATGAAAACTGTCTCTCGGCTTTTACCATGGACTGTCAACTGCCACCGGGGTGCAGTTCCAGCCCATAACTTTCTGTGCATCCATGGAGATTGTTGGTGCTTTTGATTTGGGCATGGGGGAGGACAGCGCTGCGGTGCAGAGGCGGGTCCAGCGGATGTGGGGTGTGCGTGAGGGAATTCATGAAACGGTTTAGCTTGTTTGCCCATGACAACAAAATAATCCAACAATCAAGCTAGTAGACTGTGGACACAGGACTACCGTCGCCAATGGAGGAAATTGTCCAGCTGGACTACACTCTGTTCATGGATTAACAGCATTAATAAATCAAGAGCCGACAAACACTTTTGAAGCTGGTAAGTCTAATCATAGAATTGAGGAGCAGGGAATAAGTTGCCATCAGAGTAAACCCCCCTCCCCCGACCCCATCCCATGAAAAACAATTGATGGAGAAAGGTAGTGGGAGATACAAAGCTCTGCGAGCAGTCTACTGCAGCAGTACAAACAGGTCAACACTTGTGATGAGCTTGAAGATATTAGCAACCCCAGCACAGTATATGAAGCCGTCACTTCAGACAACAAAGAAATTGCACTGGAGATGCTAACTAGACGAAAGAAAGAAGACTATGCCTTTGCCTCACATGACAAAGTCATCAAAGGCAGAGAAAAACTGTGAAAGTCTGCAGCAAGAGCACTGTCGTAATCCCAACCCCAAAAAGCTCCAAGCAGAACCTTGAGCTTACCACCGTGGTGCTGGGAGCATGTGTTAAGTTCAAAGGCTGAAGCATTGACACCCTAATCTCCAATACAAGGAATGATCGAGGGAGCTGACCTGATAAGAAAAGCTACCCCACCTATAAGAATCAAAGGTGATGTATATTTTTTCTGAAATGAAGAGGTCTCGACACAGGTTTCAGCACTTTAGGTCTCTTACTTGGCAAACTAGTTCAGAATAACACTAACCTTGAGGAACCTTTCTTCAATCACAATAGCAGCTGCCTTTCCTCTCAAGGAAGGACCTTTCACTATGGAGGAGATTCTGATCTGCCAGAAAGAAAACTGAACAACACCAAGACGCCTGTTCCCGACAAATTCCTGCAGTAATCTGGAATAATACACTTTCATGATCAACTGTTGGAATTTGTAACAACACTTACATGGGAAACAAACCAAGCTGCCTATATATTAACACCGTTCATCACTCCTCTACCAAAGAAAGGGTGACCTCCACACCCCAAAAACTACAGGAATCACACTGTCACCAATGGCCTCTAAGATCTACAATTCAATGCTGCTCTACAGAATCGTTTCCCGCATAGATCCCATTCTCAGACCGAAACCAGAATGGTTTTCGTAAAGGGCAGTATCAAACATTACCTCAGATACTTGCCCTCAGCAGGATAATAGAAGAGTGAGAATTCCAAAGAGAAACTTAGGTTTCAATTGTGTTTGTAACTTTTCCAAGGCTGTGACAGTGCCTAACTCTGTCCCTATCTTGGTAAAACGTGGTTGATTACATCTCAGGCAGTCTTGCCATCAGAACGAAAGGGACTCAGCATCAAACCAAGCGTTCTAGACGTCACCAAAGTCATTAACTCACAGACCTAGACTATGCAGATGATCTAGCTCTAACAGCCGATCTGATTGTGGTGCACAAGGTCTACTAACACATTACTTAGAATGCTGACAGAACAAAGCGGCCTTAATCTAAACGCCAAGAAACGGAATATATGACCATCAATGAGGGAAGATAATCATCAATCTATCTGCAATACCGACGGTACCCAAATCAAAGAGGGCAGGGACTTTCAAGTACCTGGGGTCCCTGATATGTTGCCGACAGCAAAGAAGACTTCGTGTCACTTAAAGGACAGGCCTTGGAATGCCAGCAATAAAATACACCACCTATGGTATCCCCATTTCAACCAAGCTGAAGTTCTGTAGCGCAGGTGAAGAGAGTATCCTGTTATATGGATTCTGAGACCCGGACAAGAAGCGAGAAGAACGAGGATTACAGGTAAACTGGATGGCACCTACGTTCTTATGAGGGTGCAAAAACATTCCTGGCGTGAGCACATGACTCTACCTAAAGCACAGATATGTGGCGATTCCCTCCAATCTATGCTTCTGTTGGCCCAACTCCAAGCAAGATTGCCAGTCAATGTTATCGTGCGATTGCATCAAGATGTCCGGACGCGTGGTTGGAAAGTACAATGCCCAACCGATGTGATTGCTCGGAACATGCAGCAGGATACATCTGCCATCCCCACTTAAGGGGACGGCAGGGACCATTTGGGCTACAGTGGTGAACAGCATCTCGTCTGTGGCCGCTAGATGGATATTGGTTTCAGTACTTGAACTTGCACTGGAACATATGGACAGCAATAACATTGAAACCTATATACAACTTATTAAAAACACCCAGAGTATGGCTCTCCAAGGATTCCCTGCATTAAGTGGTTTGGGTTGAATTATTAGGGATGTATATCTGATTAGGCAGGAGATTTGAGCTATCTTGCTCATAAGGCCAGATATCGGGCGACGAAGTAGTAGTAATGTTCAAAAATAGTGGCAAATTTGAAATTAAAGAGGGCTGTCAGAAGGAAACAATCTGACCGTCTGATTGCAATATATAGTTTCCCTAACATCAAAAACAGTAGTATTGCCACAAATGGAGCATTCTATGTTGCACCAAGAAGTACAGAGATATTGAGCGAAGTATACGTTAAAATGGCAGCAGTTTGAAGTCAGATGGCTGCCCAAAAGGAAAACAATTGGCAACTTCTGGATGTAATATATGTGTTCCTTGACATCACAAAACATGGGTATTGTCACTAATTGGAGCTCCATGTGCTCAGAAGTCCACCTTACCATTTCATCCCTCAGGATTGGCGAAGGCCGAAAGTATATGTTAAAAATGGCGGCCATTTGAATCAATTTGATGGTCGCCTAAGAGGAAACAATCTGATTTTTGGATGCAGTATTGCATTCACTGAAATTCACACACCTGGTTTTGCCACCAGTTTGAGCCTCCTATGTTGATCCAAAGTGCAGGATCGAGAGACACATTGTTTAAAATGGCGGCCATTTTGAATTCAGATGTCGCCTGAAGGAAACAATCTGGACTTTATGAATGTATGATATTGTGTTCCTTGATATCAACAACATGGGTATTGCCACGTTTGAACTTCTGTGGTTGCTCAGAAGTCCAGATATAGGGAAAAATATGGTTGAAATGCAGCCCATTTTGAAACCAAGATGGCCGGACAAAACGGAGGATAAAAAAAATGGTAACAATTTTGATTGGATTCCGGGACATTATCTACATTTTAAGACCCAACATTCCAATTGTAGCAAAAAAGCCAACAAATCTCAACCCATCAACACCAACCGCCCCATACTAAAAGACACCTTTAGCTTGTATATGATTTTATTACACTTATTAAACGCGTTAATTAAAACTTTAACTGACGTTGGGCTACTTCAGGGGGTGAAGGGGGAGAGTAAGGGAACGAGTGAAATTTCCTACATTGCTAAAGTGATAGGAAGACATAGGCAATTTTGCCGAAACCTGCCCTTGATTTAGACAGTTCACTCTAGGCTGTGTTTTCCAATTGAACAATGTTACCCCGATATGTCTGGTCTGCCCACACCATTGTGCTGGCTGCATCTGTTACAACAGGCCAATCTTTCCCGATAAATTATTGGTTGTGAGAGGCACAGGAAATTGCTAGCTCGGGTCCAGGTATGTGTTTAAAACTGTTGAAACAGTGTTCGATATCAAACAAAAACCTATGCGTGTAAGCTATATTATTACATGTTGGTCTTACTTCCCTACTTTGAATCGGTACAAAAACTTACGTTTAGGTATGTTTTTCTCTATTCTCCGAAGGACTGCTGATTGGTGGCGTGATAGCCAGATTTCTCCCTCAATAAACAATACGTACGTACCTTGAAATCGCCTTGGGTACCTAAACTTTCCAAGGGAAAGTCACTGCATATGTGTTTGTTGCCGACGAAACACTGAAAACGAGAATGAGTTATATTTCTTCAGTTTAAAGTTTTGAATTGGATGACGAAGGTGATTATTTTGGAAAAGTCGGAAACTGGAAACATTGTTAGTATGAAGTCGAGTATTACAACCGTACGGCAACAAGGCGCCCAATAACTTTTGTTGTTAATGCTCAATTAATTGGGTTTTATTGCAAGGTTGATGATGATGTCAACAGTATGGTTTCAGAATTAATATTCTACGGATACCCTCATTTGGTAAGTTGTAAAGGAATGTTAACATAATTTTAAAATCAGGACATAAAAAGAAGTTAGTGTAACAGGTGCAGTCTGAAAATCGTTTGTAATGGTATTGTCAAAAGATCAATTCATGGACTACAATCTGCAATATAGGCGTAAATTGCGCCGCATTCGAGGGATCATTTATTAAGTGACTTTAAGCCATTAAAAATTTAAAAGCAAAGGCAGGCCAGATTTAAAAATAAAATTATTCTTTGCAACTGTATCTAAAGGGAAATGCATTTTTACTTCGAAAAATGATCGGTCATGAAACTTATGCCATGCTACCTCCATAATCATAAACCGGATCCCCTGGTCATAATTGACAACACAGTAGGCCAAAAAGATCTTTTATTCGCGAGATCCTTTTCCAAATCCACTTCAGTTAAAGACAATATTAGTAAGTCAACGGAAAGCGTACGATCTATTTGAAATTTGCAAAGTGTAGATGAAAGGATTAATTCTGGATGTAGCTTTCTCATCGACTATATTGTAAAATAAAAACTGACCAAAGGAGGAAAAATCGCGGTTTGATGAAAAAATATGATTCTTTCCATTGCGTGTTTTAGGTTTGTTTCCGTTCTTCGGGTATATGTTGGGAACCTTATACTTGTTGCAAACATGCGCAAATCTGATTTTTTGAGAATTTAGAGTGTTGATTTAGAGACTTAAACTGCACTACATAAACTTAAGTTCAACTACTAAATATTTTGTTTGAGCCCATGATAAATCTGAGCAGCATACGACGTCGACTGAATCGCCATAGTGCTGTTTTTTTGTATATATCACTATACTCGATTCGGCGCTGATATAGGAGCATGGCGTAAAAAGTTTTGGTTTTAGATCGTTCAGGTTGAATTCGGTGTGACTGACTCAGAGATTTCGAAATATAATTTGTGTGGTATTAATTAAAAGTAGTCACCAGAACTCAAGATGTCACACTAAAATGCTCAAGGTCCAAGTTTGGAGGAATCGGATTTTTTCGTTTTCATGCAGTAAACATTTAGTTGTATAAACAGTACCATCGGATACTGGTATAAACAAAAATTCCGGATATTGGAAGTTATAGCAAAGTTGTGATTCGATTGAGCCTTAGCGATTGCAATTCAGGTGATTAGTATATGGATACGCATTAATAGATATATATTTATTATATATATATATATATATAGATATATTTATTTATATAGATATATATAACATCATAGTAAAACAGTATTAATTTACGGTGACTATCTTTGGACTTAAGAGTGCTCAATCCCACTACAGGAGAGCGTAAAAAAATTACAATAGTATATACCTGGAAACGGCAACGTTACTCTTTGGGGTTTCAGGTATACCTCTATAATTAACGATCATGGGGTACCGATCTCAGATCGGATGATGACTCACAGTTGTGTTTAACTAGAGGACATGTATGTATATACATGCCATGGTGTCACGACTCTATATATATATATAATATATATATGCAAAAACGCGGTTTGTTAGAAAAATCGAGGGCGCCTCATCTGGAAATCTCTGAGTCAGCCTTTAAGTAGGGGGGGGCTGCGTGACTCTTCATTATGGTTAGATAGTCACATGGCACAAAAACACGTGACATTTGCGGTACGATGGTAGTTTTGCACTACTGTATGTCGGGAACGCATACAATGTAATGTAGGTTGCCCAGTGCCCGAGTTTAGTTTAAAGTTTCTTTTCTTAACTATAATTGACCCGAATCCGTTTTGCCTAATTAAAATGTCAATACTTTACTTACCAAAGAGTTATCTAGTATTGAAAAGAGAAATGCCACCTGGCTTTGAAAGAGGACAAAAGCGTTGCGTGCTATTATGTAAAACTATATAGTGGGGGTGGCCCGCGTTCTCGCGGGTTTCTCCGTTAGAGGCTGAGTAAACGGGAGAGTGGTGATCGCCTGAAACAGGACGTGTGGCAGGAGATATAGTCCCCGGGCTCACAGTCAGGGAACAATAGGGCAATCGATTCTTTGACTCTTCACGCAACATCCGTTGTCATCTATGAGCCCGGACTATGGTTACTGGCCAGACTCTATGATTACTTTCACACCGAGTTCACTGAAACAGAAAGAGCGATCACCGGGGCGATCACTGGTGAAGAGGTGACACAGTGGCCCCACTACTGCTACCGCATACCACACCAGGCTATGATGAACGACAGTTTGGCATATTGGTCGCCCGTTCTTGCTTGACCCCTCTAGTATATCGGGGGTCATTCATGTGTTGGCGATTGTGTATTCCTGCAAGATGAGGACAACCTTGATGGTACTTCTTGGAAAAAGCTATTTGCTAAACCGTTATGAAGTACCTCACGCAGAATTTTTGACCAAACTCACAGATGGACAGTCCATTCACATTTGCTGTTTGTCCAAAAAAAACAAACAAAACAAACAAACAGACAAAACAAACAAACATCATATTGCATTTCGTTACAAAAACTTTTAAGCTCATGGAGGATCCCCTTGCCGACATCCGGATAAATTTTAATTTGGTGGAGGTTATTATTTTGACAAGTTGACACATATAATCAAGTAGAGACAGAAAATTGATTGACATGAGGGCAATTGAGGATACCACATATTGCTGGTAATCACTCACCATATGGGGGGGGGTTGGCACTCCATCTGGGAGGTAGGGGTGACGGGGTATGTAAATGGCTGTAAAACTATTTGCACGCTGAGCAATTCTGTTAAAGTTATAACCACATAAGTCAGTAGTGGCGTTTGACGATTGCTTTCCAAATATTTGTAGGTCATTTGGGATGCCATCTAAAAACGAACCAAAAAAGGCTATGTCTTCTTTTGACTCATTTAAATGCATTTTCACGCCTAATGAAAAAAAATAATTTTGAAATGTTTATAAAAAGAAAAGGAAAAAAATTGACCAAAATTTCCTCTTGAGCGGGTCTAATCGCCCCGCGTTCGCACGCAAAGAGTTTTAAGACCCCAATTTTCAGCAACCGCTGTCACCCAAAGACCCCATGTATTTTGAAAATTTCCCCAAAAAAAACCCATGTATTTTGAACATGTCACCAAGACCCCCATGCAGGTATTTTGAAAATCGTCAACAAAGACCACCATTTGTGGAAAGTTTACCACTGTCACTAAAGACCCCTTTTTTTTTGGGAAAAATTTGAAAATGTTTACCCAAAGACCTCTATTTGTTTGAGTCCTTGTCACACCGAATGCCCAGGTGTTTGGAAGCGCAGCTTTACACCCATATCATTTCATTATGTGATCCCGCGATCCGTACCGGGTATAGGCTACGCTACGTTGCGTTAAATATTCCTAGGATGGTGTTACAAACAAATACACACATTGTCAAAGTGCAGTGTAAACGTTTACAATCGTGTAACAACGATTTCAACTTTGCAACAGGGTAAGTTGAAAACGGCAACGCCAATTTGGTACACCACGTGTTCACATTAAAATGATGCAGCAAAAATTTAAATGCCATTAAAACCTAGGGGGTCCACCTGAAAACAAAACTGTCATCTTACAGACAATATTTATACATCAAATGGTGAAATATTAATTTTTTGGACACCCTCTAGAAATTTTGTAAAATATGGTTAAAGTGGCAGCAAATTTCGTATTTCTTACATTGCGATGATCAAACTCGCGAGGGATTATGGGTAGTCGGGCAAGTCGAATTAATCAACGACAGCATTTTGGTTGTTAGGCTCAGCTAGAAGTCACGCAGGCGGCGGTTGAGCCTTAAGGAAAAACATTTTTTAATCTATTAATATCAAAGAAGTAACTCGCTGCCTACAATAGAAAGTGATTTGAACGGGAAAGGGTCAAGTACAAAACTTAACTTAATTTTGTTTACTGTACTTTTCTGAATTGGAAATTTGTACAGTTTAATACAATGATTTATAAATAAGTCACATCACTCACGGTTAAAACATGGTTTAGGAATTAAATGTCCTCAGATTTATTAAGTGTATATTAGTGGAGCCAGATTGAAAAAAAAAATTGTAGGCCTACCAGGCAGGTATTTGGTCCTTGAACGTTCCGAATGTACATGGACAAGTAATCCCGAATAGTTGACTCCAGAGGTTAATTTAGAACGTTAATTACAAAGGTAATTTGCGTTTTGGTGTTTGGCCAAGGTTTTCATGTCAAATATTTAACAGCGTGATTGAAAATTTAAGAACTAAGTTGGAACATCGTGGACTGTTGTATCGACTATTTGTATTAGGTTTGTAGTAGTTTGGGTAACGAATGGAAAGTAATGATAGGGATCAATATCACCTGGGTGGACAGCGCAAAAAACATGTTACCATATCAGGATTCAATGTTGCATGTATACAGGTAGTATTTCGCATATTGTAACGTTCGTTACTTTTACCATGACCGTAGAGCACACAGGATTAAGAACGCACGGGCGGCACGGACTGGGAGTGTGACGGACAAAATTTAATGCTGGTTGACCTTCACAAACCCCTCTCACCCGTTAAAATAGTGCAGGTTGGCCCTATATCAGCGCGAACGATATAGGAAGCTTTCTTGCAAAAACTTAACACATCGCCTTTCTTCTTTTATCTACAGTTCAGTCAAGATATGAACAATTCTTGCCAGTCTGGCTCTTGCTTTAAGATTCGTTGCTTTGGGATGGAGTATCCAGTGTTTGGAAGGTTTTGACGAAGCTGGATTGTGCCGGACAAATATATAATATAAACAAAATTATGTAGGTGTATTAGACTGTATTTCATTTATATAGATAAATACTATCAGATAGCGGATGCACAGATATGGTTACATGAAGAAAAGAAGCAACATAATGTGTTTTAAAGATTGTTAGGATTGTAGTGCTGAGATTTTGAATATATTTTTGTGGAGTTAATTAAAAATAACGTCCATCTAAACTAAAGATAGTCAACATAACTGGCTTAATCCAAGTTAGAGATGAATTGGATTGTCATTTTCATGCAGTAATAAAAATTATGCACACTATTAAAATTGGCCAATATGGATACCGTTGGTTATTTTTTAGTAACAAAATCCGGATCCGGAATTTATAACAAATTGTTATTTTTAAAAATGAGAGGACTTCGATTTGGCTTAGTTATTGCACACAGTATTAAATTAGTATATGGGACAAGAATATATGAAAAAACACGATTTGTTTGGAAATAGAGCGCGCCCCTCATCGGGAAATCTCTGAGTCAGCCTTTAAACTGTTGCGGTATAAATAGAACCAGGTATATGCATTGTTCATATTCCCAGACAAAACAGAAATTTGAGAACAACATATGGGAGAACAAACTGCTGCAAATAAAACATCATAAATATCTACTGTTCATAGATAGGCTTGTTTATTTATCATGAGTCACTTCTTGGTATTCACACGCTCGAAGAACAAATAGGTAAAATAAGGAACTGAAAATTGGCACACTGCAAAAACTGGGAATTAATTTCAACACCATGGGTAACGCCCTCCTGGAATCAAAAGGGGACCCCAGTCATTGGTGTTGGATTTACCCCATTTTGATTTAAATACCACCATGTTAGTGTTATATTAACACAGAGTTTGGTGTTACAATGTATGGTATGACACTGATTGGTGTTAATTTTACACATTTCGGTGATAATTATTGTTTTAAAGTTTGTTTCCAGTAGGTAAAACGCGAAATGCGGTGTTTATTTTTTAAATATTGTACGACCCTGAAGGTAAATGCAGTTACGGAATAAGCATTCATAAAACTAGCATGACCTACTCAAATTTATTTATTTCAATTCGGAAAATATCAGGCAATCAAAAAAGGTAAAGTGATCTTAAAAGATACCAACTAGTCTAGAGAAATGACAAATGGAACCGTACTCTTAACAAAACTGACTACGAAGTTCATATGTGAGCGTTTTGCGTCTCTACATGGAAACAAAGGCCAAAGGACTGCCTGTTTTAAAGGTTTCTTCCCAATTAATGAGCAGACTTTTGATTGTAATGTATAGCTCTTATACGGAGTCCAGAATTAAGTACTAATAATAGTCTGTGGCTCTGTTGGAAATTGAACGGGGGCCTTCAGTATCAAAAGAAAACATCAAACACAATGGGGCACGCTCTCCACGTGAGGGATCAAAAACCTAGGCGAAGAAAACCCTGTAATTCCAACTGTTTCTCGGGATGCAGTGAAGTTTGAATTAAGGAAGTTTCAATCAATTATTTTTTCATAAATTGTTAGGTATGTGTGGGGAAGAGATCATCAGCCTTCAACTGCGGGAGAATCAAGCGCACACCTTACAGAGTCCATACTACCCCAACAAGTATCCTGTTAGTTTGAACTGCATCTGGTTGCTAAGTTCACCATCAGAAGGTTTTATTACGTTTCGGTTTCATCACTTTAGAGTGGAGACCAACTATGATTTTTTCTATATCGGAAGAGGACACAATATTCCACTTCTTCACAAATCTACAAACTTCACGGACATCAAGGAAACATTGCCCCAAATAGTATAACAATAAATGTAACAAGTGCATGGGTGTACTTGATACCGATAGTATTCTGTCATACAGTGGTTTTGATATTTCAATTGAATGGACAAGATATTTCGGTAAGTCAAAAACTACTTGTTACACTTGAATCATTAGATATCATTTAGTTTTTATATTCACATTTGATTAATTATAGCAGCTACCAAAAAGTTACTGCAGGGATGCCGTTGTCAACAGGGGCAGATTTAAAGGGGTAATCTGCAGGGACTACGCCACCATAATGGCGATCCAAAGCCCCTCGATGTAGTGCGGTTTGAAATTTGATGTTAATCTACTCTGAAATTGTCCAAAATAATATATTAAAAGACTACGTAAATCAACCTAGCCTTGTTCAAGGCGCTCTACCAACTTCAGTAATTGGTTCGCACGTCTGATACATTTCATATTTTCTTCAGAAATCGTGCTATGAGTGGAGCATATAGCTACCGGAACAATATGTAAGACATTTTAGAACTTCCCCATAAGGGCTTTAATATCGTATATGACCGAACATGTCAACATTCAGGAACTTTGACTAAATTAATCTCAAAGTTCAGGTTTGAAAAACCCAACCCACCTTAAAAGGTTTTTTTTCAATACAATTCTGGAGAAATTGATTGTGTTTTTAGGTTTAGCCGTCATTTATCCTAATTTTAATGGCCTTAAAATACGGTTCCCTCTTCTGCGAAGAATCTGTATCGACTGCTCGTTAACGTTAGCGCGTATGTATGTTGTTGAGCTGATAAAAATGTCCACCTATAATGTTCAACATGATTAAAAATGAGAATAATTACCGCAGGGAACGCTTAGGTGTAAGAAGGATGATTCATCAGTAGTAGGTACATAATTATGTTTTGGAATCCCTTATAATCCAACAATGACTATTTAAAGGGATTAGCAGCGATAATGCGAGAGAATCGAAAAAAAATGTGGAAATGCATTTTTTAACTCATAAATCAGGGATAAGTGTGTACAATTCCATATAACTGCTTTAGAGAAGAAACAAACCACCAAATAGTGAAAAAACGGATTAATTGGATGAAATTTGTCATAACTCTCCGCAAATAGACATACATCAACGGCGTCTCAAAATCTACACTAAACACCTGATTACGCTTTTCATCAGTATTTAGCAAACAAAGATCAATATGTTTGTGTTCGAGGTCAAACTGCAGTGATCATGGTGCACAATTACACGCTGAAAATCTGGGATATTCGCCTGGAAAGGCTTGTTTGATCTCAATTCAGAATTTTGATACGCGCGTATAGGATCAGAATCAGATAAAAAGTACTGCATTGTCTTTAATCCACGCAGTACTGCATTGTACTACTTAGTACTACTAAGTACTGCATTGTCTGTAATCCACGGATTTCAAGCCAACCACTTGCAGGTTATGTTCGCATATCCATACCAATAACAAAAATCTAAAAATATGAATTTTGATGATTGTTTCGATGTTTTCGGATTAGCAAATCGCTGCTAATCCCTTTAAAATGTAATAACGGTTATATAGCTTGTCTATAATAACCGAAATTTGGCTCCTGCAGAAATATTGGTCCACCCCAACTACTGTTGCTATAGTTTCACTTGTTTTTCCTCTATCCAATCCTCGTGATCCAATGGGATCCTGTTTCTATTGTTGTGGCTTAGTCCAATTTATCTAATGAGATCGCTAGCTCTCATTATGTTTTCGAGGCAGGAGTTCATTTGTCTCACTACGCAATCTGCCTCGTTTGATGTAGGACGGGTTTTTCGTAACAGAGAAATTCTATCTCATTATTGGAAATCTTATGCCTTCATTATACAGGTAGTGTTTCATCAATGAATCTTGATGCTTTGATAAAGCGTAGTATGCGGAACACAAGTGTTCAGCTTGTTGTTTTAGTGATCTATAAAAGGATATATTATCACGCAGCAGGAAAGCTCGAATACAAACGCAAGTTAGTTAACAAACTGTTTCTAGAAACGCTGGTGTTATTACGGTCTGTAGTTAAACAAATGCTATCGTCGATTTAGTGGCGATTCGGACTATTTCTCTGAACTGTTGGAAGGGATAAAATATCGACATTTAACGCCTCAGTTTTGGAAACAGTCGCAACGACGAGGGTCGAAAGAATGCTGGGGAAGTAAAGCTGGTCCAATGGTGATGTGGAGATTTTAAGACCTGCTTCAAACATGACACGCCAATAGTTCTCGTAAGCGTCAGGTAATTGTTAATGATGGAGCGAATTCAACAGTCATGGCAGTTAAAATTCTGAACCAGAATTTTTTTCAGTGAAGAAGTGTTGCGATGTGCGACGTTTGTCGGCTGTTTGTGTTCTCAAGATAACTTTAGGTAAGGTCGAATCGGTAATGGTTGGATTTTTAAACACGCATCAGGCAAGCAGCCAAATCATAGCTTATGTTGACTTCGAGGGTGTTTCAAAGCTTTACTCTATCTACACGTACGCTACAGCCTATTCTGAAGATGATTGGGGTAAGTCAGTTAATTCATCACATACACATAGTACACGCACCTGGTACGTTATTTGGGAAGAAACAGGTCTAGCAGCTTTGCTGGGGACTCTTCAGCTGAAAATAGAATCTGTGCCTGGTGACATGAACTTTTAATTGACGGACAATTCCACGCTATTTAATGTTTAATTTGCTACATTGTTTTCTTGTTTAAGCCTTGGCATGAGATCATAATCCGCTTTTCTATCGCGAGAACTCTCGTCTGGTGTAAAATATCGATGGTTAACTTTGTTGTTGAATGTTAAGTCAATAAATCGCTTTACCCGCATTTTTAAAATTGCCTAGATTAACGTTTATTACATTCTAGAAATCAGCATTCGGTCCGTCAGAAGAAGGTATCTCTAAATGTATGTTGTCAATTTTTGTACGAAGTGGACTTTGGCGAGGTCGGTAACTCCTGTTGCGTGCATAGGAAATAGTTGTTATGCCTTCAATCACTAGTGTGTTATTTTGTTGGCTATCGACATAACTGTTAACCAAATCCATTTTATGTGCGCTTAAAATTTTACACTTAATCGTTATTCATTGGATTGCAAACATAATATTTCACATGTAGTTTGGTTTTCGAATTTAAAAAAAAAGAGTGCTGGCGTAGTTTTTCAATGTATCTCTCTGGTCAATAAATTTTTCACCATCGTTTAACTTGTCAAATAAACGAGTTCAGTTCAATTGGTGGTTCAGATTTTACGTTAGACGCACCGCCATTATACTTGCACATGTTGACATAACATACGTTTAGAACAATTTCACATCATAAACTAGCTTAAAGGCTGACTCAGAGATTTCCCGGGGAGGGCGCCCTCAATTTTCAAACAAATTGTGTTTTTTACATATACATAATGCTTGTCCATATAATAATCACTGTGTAAAATAACTAAGCTCAAATCGAAGTCCTTCGTAAAGAAAATCACAACTTTGTTTAAAAATTCCGGATCCGGAAATTTTGTTATACACGGTATCCTATGCACTGTTATACTATACATAAATGTGTACTGCGTGAAAACGAAAAATCCGATTCATCTCTAACTTTGGAATTCAGCATTTTAGGTGAGTATCTTTAGTTCTAGTTTACTATTTTTAATTACTATGCAAAAAATATATATTTCGAAATCTCTGAGTCAGCCTTTAACCTCTAAATTGCTCAATGTGTTAATAATATGTGCATATAAATCTTGTTTCGCATGAAAATTACATGTCCATAACAGACACATGCATGCCAATACTCGTTGCATTGGAGCGGTACAAACATATAATTACTGCATACACGGCCAGCGTCAGGATTTTTTTTTTTTTTTTTTTTTGCTATATACATAACTGTTAACCAAATCCATTTTATGTGCGCTTAAAATTTTACACTTAATCGTTATTCATTGGATTGCAAACATAATATTTCACATGTAGTTTGGTTTTCGAATTTAAAAAAAAAGAGTGCTGGCGTAGTTTTTCAATGTATCTCTCTGGTCAATAAATTTTTCACCATCGTTTAACTTGTCAAATAAACGAGTTCAGTTCAATTGGTGGTTCAGATTTTACGTTAGACGCACCGCCATTATACTTGCACATGTTGACATAACATACGTTTAGAACAATTTCACATCATAACCTAGCTTAACCTCTAAATTGCTCAATGTGTTAATAATATGTGCATATAAATCTTGTTTCGCATGAAAATTACATGTCCATAACAGACACATGCATGCCAATACTCGTTGCATTGGAGCGGTACAAACATATAATTACTGCATACACGGCCAGCGTCAGGAGGGTATCCATCAAAATTGTTGTGGACCATTTTAACAATTGGTGTATCCTTGGTGTAAAGTCTGCATGAATGTAGTCAATCAAGCCTGTATATGTTTTATGGCTTTAATCCCCATTATGCTAGTCATGTCCTTATACAGATTTCTATGATTGTTTCGTGCTGGCGTTGCACGTTGGGATAACCAAACAAACCCATTACACTTCAACAAATTGATTGGTGTGGTATTTGTACACCGCTGATTTATGATGTATTCGTGTTCATTGTTTGCATTTGATGTTTTTTCCTATCCTAGTTAACTATGGATGATTGTGTATCAATAGTGCATTTCAAAACTCAAAATTGCTTTTGGTCTTTAGTGGCTTTCACTTTATGTGCTTAACATTTTCAGATTATGCTTTGGGGTCAAACTCAAATTAAAAAAAATCTGTTTTTTACCATGCGCCACTAGGATTTTCTTGATTGTTAAGTTTGCGTGAAATCAGTTATTTTGGTTTCATGAATACGATTTTTGCAGCTGTTATCATACGAATCATTACATGCAGTTTAGGCGCATCAATCTCATCCGTTTAATATTGGTACATTAATATCGTGTAAATTCCACTCTATACGAAGATATTCGTGATTGTATAAGTTTTGTACCTGAACATTTTAACACGTTTAGACTATGTCGAAATATGCATGTACTGTCATACTGTACTTCCATTGTTTCAAATGATGGCAAGTCGTGTTCTTCCACACATTATGGTTCTGTTCATGTCAGTTCTTCTTTAATATAGTCATTTACATTTGGTCAAATGGTCTTAAATATTGCAATGATTAGTCATCTTTGGATGATGACCTTTAGAATGGTTCTTTCGTGATAGTATTATTACCGATTTCAGACTTTATGCCGCTCGCCGTATAAGCCGCGGTTCAAAAATGTTAGTCTAGTTTTCTTTCCTTTAAGCCGCACAACCAGTTACGGCACACTGGCACTAGTGGTAGTATATTTTGTTTATTTTCCTTTTGCTGGACATCATTTTCAAAGTCCATTGTAGTCATGGAATACTTTGGTACCCCTTAATCTATCAATATTCAGTGAAGTGCAGTATTCCTGTAAGATTGGTTCAAACATTCCATCCTTGTTCAAATTTTAGTATATACACCTTCAACAGTGTTTTGGATATCAATCTAACTTTCATAATGCTTCATTATATTCGCCATCCGAAATTTATGCTGGGCCATTAGGTATATTTTTATTTTTTGGGGTCCTTGTGTATTGCTGCATATATGGGAAAATTCCTTTTTGGTATGTGTAAAGGTCTTTTGGAAGTGCAAACAAAATTTGAACAAGTGGGTCGTGCTGCTTTATACTTATGTTTTGGTTCACGTGTTAAGCTATATTTTACTGTCTATATTTTCTGGCGGTTAACATTTCACTTTCTGTCAAGGTACTGCAGTGGGATTAAAAATTACTTGGACAGAGTTACTTACACCTCTTATAAGCGCTACGAGTTTGCGGAGTTTCAGTGCATTTTTTGATGTTGTACACATCACGAAAGGAGGTGATGTTCATCCTGGCTCACGCTGTTTATGCACGCGTGTGTTTAACTCTGTCCAACAAGTATTGATCGGACTGTAGTATTTTGTTAATGAAGCCTTTACTTATTCTGAATCTTTGTATACGTGTAGTAAATCTCAAAACATCTAATATGACACCCCGAATAATTTGAGTTTCAAGTATCTTTGCTAGGAGAAGTGGGAGCATAGAGCTAATACTTTTACTTAGTGTCATGTGCTATTATGTAAACTTTTCAGGTATCCTTGCTTGAGAAGTGGGGACTTAGTAGCTAATGGTAACACTTAATGTCATAGGCTTTATGTAAACCTTGTCAGGTACCCTTGCCGGACAGGGTAGAATTTCTTTGGTCATATAGTTGAAAGTCAAATTTTTGTTAAATATAATTAATCGTTTTCTGGATTTTAAGCTATGTATAAATTTATAAATTTAGGTTTGTAAGGTTTAGTTCATACGGGAACTATAATTAAATATATGTTTATCTATTCTCACTGTTCTGCGGTGTTGGTTTTAAGGATGCCAATAAAATTTTTTTCTTTAATATTCTATAGCTAGTGGCACATACATTTTCATACAATTTAGGGTAATGTGTGGTCATGTAGGTTTATGGTTGCTATGAAACCTAACGCCTACATTCCTGTTCTTGTCACTTTTTGCAATCAAATTTTGTCAATAGCCTTGGCGCAATGTCATTTCGGTTCCTACTTTTGGCTTTGTTTTAATTTTAGGATGGGTATATACTGTTCGCGAATAGTTTTGTTTTGCAGGAATTTGGCTCTTTACTTTTTCAAGGGCTGGCAAACTTCTCATGTTAGTCTTTCAACAATGTATACTTATCAATGAGAAGTACAAGTTTTTTGTGGTGATAAATAAAACGGGGATAAAACTCCATATGCGGAACGGCGTAACAAGGTGTATACAAATTTTCCTACGATTTAAGTATTGGGTACTCACTGTACAGTTAGACTTTTTGTTTTGGGTTTGTAAAAAAAAAAGGCGTTGAGGCCCTTAATACACTTTAGGACCTAGACTTGGGCAGACTTTATTAATCTGCGTTAATCAAACAAGTGTTGTACATGGAGTCTTGCCAAACCTGATTCGCCTTGAGTGGTCCATGAATAGTTAAGTCTGCCAGTGAATGAGTAAAGCAACACTGGCATTATTATCTACGTGGTGGTATCTTTGGTTTCTGTAATACATAATGCATTATATACATTTTAGCATTATCGAGAAAAAAAGGTTCAGATTTAAATGGCTGTTTTTGTTGGCTTGGTCAACTCTCGCTAGAGCAATGAAGCTGTCAATTTTGAATTAGCAAGTATGTCCTAAAGACCAATTCATTTTGACTTTGGTGTAGTCCTCCACAAAACAGCAGTAACAATTGTGCAACCCTTTATTTTTCACCTGGGTAAAATGTCTAACGTTTGTGTTATAATAAGAGGCATCACGTTTTAATATATAAGTATTTCAAGTCTACTTTGTGGTTATCAAGAAGAAGGCCTACATGGAACTTCAAAATACAGTTTTGTTTTAAAATAGTTTGTTCAAATATTCCCTTTCCCAGGGGTAGAGTGAGTGTGGCAATGGGCCTGCTAGTAAGATCTAGCGTCCAAACTGATACAACTTGATTTTAAACTTTCAATGCAAATAAGTGAAATGGTTTACTTGTAGACATATACCAAATGGTCAAGAAGGCTCTTTAAGGAGTGGTAAATATGGTTGTCAATATCTAGTTGGCTCATTTAAAATGTCCATATGCCAGTCTCATAATAAGAAATAAACATTCTGACAACATTGTGGTGAGGCTTTGGAAAGGAATTTTAATACTTATCTATAGACCTTTAATGTGTTCCATTCTCTCAAGTCTATTCTTTTAAACATATTTTCAGTTCTTCAACTAATTGCAAATGCAAGCGATCGATTGCCTTCTATGCACAAAAAAAAAGGGGGGGGGGGGTTATGTCAAGTCCCTGTTCCAGGTACTTGTTTGGCGGCGTTTTATACTTTTTCGTGATTTTCAGGCAATTTTTACACTAAATTAGTCCTAATTGGTGGAAGTTAATTTTATGAGTGGCAGTTTTGTGAGTTTCTTTTTAATCTTAAATTGGATTTATCTTTAGGAGCATACAAGACACATGCCAATTCCTTAGGGCAACAAGATATTTATGTCAGTTACAGTAAATTATTATGTAAACTTGGTAACTTTAACAGGTATCCTTGCTTGGCAAATGGGGACATAGAGGTAACACTTTACTTCATGTCATGAGCTACCTATGTAAATTGGTGGGGGTAACTTTTACAAGTAATCCTTGCTTGGCGAAGTTGGGCATAGAGTATTATGTTGCTTCATGGAGTTGTCGTTCTATAATGTACCTTTGGCAGGTATTCTTGCTTGGCAAAGAGTTTGGAATAGCTATAGGAGCTTTACGTTGTATGTAATTTGGCTGGGTTCTATAATGTAACTTTGGCAGGTATTCTTGCTTGGCAAAGAGGTTTTAGTAAAGCTATTAGGAAGCTATTACGTTGATGTAATTTGGCTGGGTTCTATAATGTAACTTTGGCAGGTATTCTTGCTTGGCAAAGAGTTGGAATAGTATAGGAGCAGCTATTACGTTGTTTGTATTTTGGTTGGGAACTAAGTTGATAAATATCTTATTATCAATGAGATTTGTGTGATAGTTTCCTAAGGTGGCAATAAATGTTCCACTGGCAATTAGCACCCCTAAACATAACATTGTACGCTTGTTTGTTTTATTCGGGCCTGGGGCACATAAATCATAAACTAGAGCTTTAGATTCTAAATGTAAATATATATGTCCATTATTGGTTTCTGAGCTTACCATATCACGCATATAATAGTTTACTAACCAACTACCAATGCCACAGTGGTACAATCTCAAAATTTTTAAAATTGGGGGTGCTTCTCCCAAAAAAAATATACTATTTTTGGGCGAATGGGACTAATATCTACTCAGTACTTCCTTCTCCTAGTTGAGCAGCCACGCAATAAGTTTAAGTTCCTAGAAATTCCCATTCAAGTTGAATGTTAATTTTTCCATATTAGACCTTCCATACTGTGTTATCTTACTCTGTTACGCTTCATGTGTTTTTTTCGGTAAAGACAGACAAGGTGTTACCAAAGAGAATAAAAGTATTATCTCTTTTTACCAGGCAGTTTAATTTTGAGATGGCGCAAATCATACGACTATAATATTATGGTATTTGTTTCCACACTTATATATTATTGACCATTGGTTTTATATGAAGTTCCTTGCAGGAGTACTGAATTCAGATGTCATTCTGGATACGGTTGTTTGGATCAAACTCTTGTGTGTAACGTTGACAGAACTTGTAACGATGAATCTGACGAATGGACATCTGTCTGCGGTGTGTAGTAATCTTATTAATAAATCTATATTTCTGAAGTATGGAAGCAGATGAATGTACAGATTTTGAACTCTTCATACTCAATTATACCATAAAATGCCCTGTATGATACCATGACAGTACAAAAAGGTTCCCACTTTGGACATTTTTTTGAAATCCGATGATATCTTATTGGGTTAATATTCTTAAAATGGATAACAGCCTTCTGACCTTTAGAAGTTTTGAAATTGACAGGACACCGCTTATATTTGTTTATTAGATTAGCGCAATTCTGAATTTTGTCGGTATCAGTGGGTATTACTTTAAGTGATTGAAAAACAATGAACTTGTCAATAATTCAAATTCTGCACATTTTGGGCAAAATTTTGTGAATGAGATTTTCTAGACATCTGCCAAATGATAACTTATTTGACGAAAATTGCTATCGTCCCACCGAAAACCAGTGTTCGTCAGGGTTTGCCAACTTTGCATTTTTATGGTGATAAAAACATTATAAACAACAATTCGAAGCAAGAAAATTTTCATAGCGTAGCTACAGTAAAATATAACATTAACAAACACCCGAAAAAGATAATAAATCGGTATAGCTGGGCTATATTACGATATTTTGTATTTGTAACGCCGCTTTTTCTCCCCTTAAGAAACAGCTTTGACTTGGCTTTGGAAAGTGAAATTCAAATAAAATTAATTCTTAATTAAATATTAGGGATTTCATAAGAAGTTTTAAAATCGTAGTGGCATCAATGAAAGCTGTTAATAATTTTAGACTAACAAATTCCCCTTTCCTCCAAAATTGACGTTATTGAGCAAGATTGTTTGATGTTGATTTTGATAATGTCAGTTCTCTGGAGCACTGTCTTTGGTTGATTCTTTTTAAACACTAAAAATGTTGATGGATTGTGCCCACGAATCCATAAACGTATTGTTATTGTTACATATGCCATTTTTATATGTTTATATCCGTAGAAAACGAAATCTGCGGAAATGAATATAATAAGGTCTCCTCCACTGAGACGTCTGCTTTAACTTCGCCTGGATATCCATCTCAATATGCTAACAATATGCACTGTGCCTGGTATTTTTCTACGACTGTCGGACAGAGAATAATGATGGAAATAATTGACTTTGAGATGGAACGAGGATTTGATTCTTTGAAAGTATCGGAACGAATAACGTATTCGTACTATTTAATAACTACGCTAACGGGGTCTGTTAAGCTTCATACAATTTCCTCGGTTGCGGACGGCATGTATCTAGAACTAACCACAGATAGTTCAGGTAGTGGAAAGGGATTCAACTTGAAATTGCGAACATTTACTGATGTTGAAGGTATATATCGTCACAAATCTTCCAAACAGGCCAATCGAACAAAAGTCACATTTCAAGATATCGGAGAGTGAAGTTTTAGAGAATTATAAATTGCATATTTAAAATTTGAAACATGTTTGGCAAATAAAGGAGACGGATATGGCAAGCCATAAGGCTCATAACGTATTGCCGCAACGCGTTGTGAGAAAGTCACAACGAGTTGCCATGGTTGCGGTGTCGGCCAATTAGAATAATGAATTTCGGTTACGTATTAAAAAAAAAATCCCCGAGCAGAATGTTTATTATTGCATAATGAAATGTACATAGTATAGCAACAATGAAACCAAAAATTTAACCTAATATAAAATATAAACGTTCCGATGATGCCACATATGTAATAGTATATTATGTTAAAATTGGCGGACACAATCAGGGTCCAGGTTTTTTTAATTCATTCTGTATAACAACTTATAAAAGGTTATTGGAAAAATGTTACTAGATCGAAACGCTTATTTTGACAGACACGTGCACATCAGAAGAAATTAACTGTGGACGAGGATTTTGTGCAGATCTCACCGCTCGTTGTGACGGCTTCAATGACTGCCTCAATTATGTGGATGAAGAAAACTGCAGTAAGAATCAGTGCATATTTTAATACGAAAATATTACAATTTCCTTCTATCTCTTGGAACATTGAACCATAATGGGTGCTGTAATAACTAAGTTTACTCTAATTTTCATTCTTTTGGAATGATGCTATGATCGCTTCAAGAGAGAGAGAGAGAGAGAGAGAGAATGTACTAAAACGCATATTAAGTCACTTTGGGATTGGTTTTGTTGTAGCGTCGGTTCAATGTCCAGATGCGTACAAGTGTGAGGAAACAGAGACCGCTAAATACCAAATGTGTTTGTACAACGACAGTATCTGTGACGGAAAAATCGACTGCCCTCTAGGAGACGATGAAGAGCAATGCGGTAAGTACTGAAGACCAAAATTCATTTCATATGGCACACGCCCTTGATTTTTCTCGATGTTGAGGTTCTTAAACAACTGTGAAAATGTAAGCAATTTCATTGGCTGATGCCCGGGTTCAATTCGACAACCCAACTTTGCGTCTCGTTGCGTATGTTCGTTGCGTGCAATCGGGTTGTTCGATTTTTGTCACTGGGTGGTGGCAGTCCTTTCTGGTTGTATTTAAGCCATAAGGATCGCAAAATTGGGTTAAAGATGACTTTTAATTAAAAGCTGTTTAAGAATGAGAATAATGGCATGATTTTGGGAACCGGTACTCTCTTTACGACGAATTGAAACCGGCGACACCATTATTTTTGCGTGGAAGAACTCGGCCACCGGCCTCGTTCTTCCACTTAAAATAATGGTATCGCCGGCTTCATTTCGTCGTAAAGAGAATACCAGTTCCCCAAATCATACCTTTATTCTCTAATTCTGGTACAGTTGAATTTGTTTCTAATGGACTAAACCTCTCTCAAAGGGGTTTAGCTGAAAAGATCCACATATGTGAAAATAACACCGAGGATCCCAGAACTTAATTTTATCCCTGTCCTACAGATAAAATAGATTTTTCATCAAGCCTTTTGAGATTTTCTAGCTTTTATGGCTTTCAAATTGCAATTGGTGACTTTTTAAGGCATAATCTTCCGTATAAGAGCAAAATTGGAGACAATTTTGTCATATTTCAATGTCACCGCTTGTCCCTCTTTATGGCACTTCAAATTAAAGTTAATAAAACACGAATTTTGTACTTGATAAAATATTACATGAGGCAAGAGGGGTTTTAGTGAGATTTGTAAAAATGCCAAGTAGAATCAGATATTTTTCCGCATATTCACTCAGCAACTAGGATATTTCAAACTTTCATGCAGGACCTTTAGGTGTAAATAACATATTCATAAGCATTGTTTCAACAGTTTATTCTTTTAATCTTCTTTGTCACTTTTTATATTGATAAAAATAATGAATATATAATATAATTTTTGGTTACATCAAAACTTTCTTGTTTCATCTATTCGATTTATTTTTCTATCTACAGATCATAAACGGTGTCCACCGGGTTGCTTTTGTCGATATTCTCAATCGGTTTCATCAGTTTTACTTGTTACTTGCGAAAATGGATGGACGCCTAACCTAATTGAGGGTATACCGCAATTGACCCATCAATTGTAAGCTTACCATTTGTTGCCGTCATCATCAAATTAAGCACGCTTCTCTATTAATATTTGTATTGCATGTTCTGTGGTGTAATCGATGAGTGCTGAATATTATAAAGCGCACATGGGTTTTTCAAAATTTGCGTGCGCTGGCCATCTCCAGGGAAAGATCATTAATTATTATTTATATCAGGCTTCCGAGTGGTGCAAAGAAATCTTGTATTGTATAGTTCTGGCAAAAGTCCCCGGACGCAATACAATATTCTTTTTAATATTGTTTCGCATCCGGGCATATTTAACGGGAACGACATGACGACATCATTGAAACGCTGTATGGTATCGTTCATTATTATTTATATCAGGCTTCCGAGTGGTGCAAAGAAATCTTTGTATTGTAGTTTTGGTAAAAGTCCCCGGATGCAATACAATATTCTTATTAATATTGTATCGCATCCGGGCACTTTGAGCGAGAACGACATTATTGAAACACTGTATCGTTGATCAAGACTCGTCAGTTGGACTACAACACTGACGACGCAAGGTTTGGTTTGAGTCAGCCTAATATTTAAATAATAATAATAATATTGAATGGCTTTTTTTCGTATGATACAAGAATATATTGCACTCGATAGAAAAATATTCTTGTATCATACGTAAATCCATTCAATATTATATAAGTGTTGATCAATCAAGACTCGTCAGTTGGACAACAACACTGTCAACGCGCAATGTATTGTTTGGTTTAAGTCAGCCTGATATTTAAATAATAATAATATTGAATGGCTTTTTTTCGTATGATACAAGAATGTATTGCACTCGTACAATATTTTCTAGCTCGTGCAATATATTCTTGTATCATACTCAAAGCCATTCAATAGTCTATAAATATTCCTCCAGGAAAAGATTAATATATATTCATCCTTGTCTACCTGGAGAACTAGGTATAAAAATTTCAAAACAAATATAATTCGTTTATGTAAATATAGCGTTCTGGTGCTATCCGCTAGGAAAGCACCAGAACGCTATATTTATGTAAATATAGCGTTCTGGTGCTATCCGCTAGGAAAGCGATGGACACCTTTCGGATCTAACACTTATAGATGATATCTATCGCCCCTGGCTTATTAGCTTAATTGGTAAGAGCGCCGTGCTGGTAATAAGGAGGTTGTCGGTTCGAGTCCGGCCAAGCTCACGTGGAATTTTTTCAACAATTTTTTCAGCGCTGGCCCTCTCCAGGGAAAGATTATTCAATATTCCTACAGGAAAAGATTAGTAAATATTCATCCTTGTCTACCTGGAGAAGTAGTTAAAATTTCGTGTGTACGCATTTTCGGTCAACCACACGTGATATTACATTGTAGCTGCAATGATTTATGTTACTGCCGGGTGTTCGCATTGTTGTTAAACAAATGGTTTGGGTGACAGATAATGTTTGCATATGCAGTTATTTAATACGTATATTTCCCCCTTACGATGACAACATATACGTTGGTTGATCCATGCTTTCACAGAAGTATGTCAATTGCGCGCAGACGCCCCACTCCGGTTGGCCTCGGTTGGTGGATTTTTTTTTTTTTTTTTTTTTTTTCTAGCTCGTGCAATATATTCTTGTATCATACTCAAAGCCATTCAATAGTCTATAAATATTCCTCCAGGAAAAGATTAATATATATTCATCCTTGTCTACCTGGAGAACTAGGTATAAAAATTTCAAAACAAATATAATTCGTTTATGTAAATATAGCGTTCTGGTGCTATCCGCTAGGAAAGCGATGGACACCTTTCGGATCTAACACTTATAGATGATATCTATCGCTCCTCTACCAACCCTGGCTTATTAGCTTAATTGGTAAGAGCGCCGTGCTGGTAATAAGGAGGTTGTCGGTTCGAGTCCGGCCAAGCTCACGTGGAATTTTTTCAACAATTTTTTCAGCGCTGGCCCTCTCCAGGGAAAGATTATTCAATATTCCTACAGGAAAAGATTAGTAAATATTCATCCTTGTCTACCTGGAGAAGTAGTTAAAATTTCGTGTGTACGCATTTTCGGTCAACCACACGTGATATTACATTGTAGCTGCAATGATTTATGTTACTGCCGGGTGTTCGCATTGTTGTTAAACAAATGGTTTGGGTGACAGATAATGTTTGCATATGCAGTTATTTAATACGTATATTTCCCCCTTACGATGACAACATATACGTTGGTTGATCCATGCTTTCACAGAAGTATGTCAATTGCGCGCAGACGCCCACTCCGGTTGGCCTCGGGCTGCGCCATCACGCGCATTCGGCGGTTCTCTCGCGGTTGGTGGACATACTTTTAAGGCGTATGAGTGGCGTATCCAGGAGTAAAAAGCGAGTTATCGGAAAAAGACTTATTCATGCAGAACTCTTTTATTTGAAGTAGGATTATCCTTGTATGATGTGGACAGTATAGACATCCCTATAGTAGCTACAATACGTGAGTAAAGAGTTAAGCATGTTAAGTGAACCACTTTAACGTGTTGGTTGATAACACGCAAGTTTTATACTCTGCTTTGAGCCACTGGTTTTCCGATTCTGAATACGGCACTGCATTTTCCCATCAAAATTGAAAACTTGCAAAAATAAATAATAAATAAGAAAATGCTGATGTGAAAATAGCTATCACATTTCCCTTTATTCACCTACAAGGAAATTATCAAGTGGACATGGGGAAGTCATTCAGGAAGGATCTTTTAAAAGCTTCTATCGCTTAAAAGTGCTGTAAGTACTATAAGATATAACTATAAGAATGTAATTGATATAAATCAGCGATGTGAGTTACTCAGAATGTAATTGATATAAAGAAATTTAGACAAATTCCGTGTAGATAAAAATTGTAGAAGTTATAACAAGATGGGGGTAATTGTCGGAATCAACAAGCGTTTTACTTGCATATTGATTTACGTTTTTTCTCTTAAATAATCCAGTTCACTTCCAAACAATGATATTTCAGTCATTGAGAAGCAAACATTTGGTGGACTTCGTAATCTGACGTCCCTGTAAGTACTGTACCGAGTATAACTGATAGTCCATCCTTTTATATAATAAGTATTATGTAATCATTTTACCATTAATTAAGACTAATTTGAAACCTATAATCTCTTACAAGCCCGCAAATGTTTGTTTTCAGGGATTTATCGCAAAATAATCTGTCATTTATCGGAAGTCATACATTTGAAGAGCTTCGTTTGCTTCAAACGCTGTAAGTGATAATTTCAGAAAGAGAAACTATTCCTAAACCTAAAAACAAACACATTCAAACAACTAAATACCAACAAACAAAAACAAAAAAACAAACAAACAAAGGTAAATTAACTGAAGGAATTAACCCTTAAATGCACTCTTAGTAATTCACGCGAAAGCGTCAATATATTTGAAATATCCTGAAGTAGGTTATCCGATTCATCTCTAACTTTGGAATGTAGCACTTTAAGTGACTATCTTTATTTCCAGTTGATCATTTTTAATTATTCCACGGAAACTTATATTTCGAAATCTCTGAGTCGGCCTTTAAGCTTCCAAATGATGTATGATGCCTGTGTATGTAGGGTGGGTATATTAAACTCCTAAATATGTCTCTTTCCATGGGTCTGCCGTTCTCCTAATATTACAGTTTCTAGAAAATCCACGAGTTTGCCGCTCTCCTAATATTACAGTTTCTAGAAAATTCACACTACTTTCAACGTACTCAGTTGCAGTGGGGGAATTACTTGAGTCTACAATATGATCTTATTTCATCATAGTTATCTAGGGGTTTCCCTGGATAAAGTCAAAATTTAATTATGCATACAGCTATCTCTCTCAAAAATAAAACGGGGGAATCCCCATAACATCTATAGGTTAACCTATACAATCTGAGGGGGCTCTCCTTTAGGGATCTTCTCAACAGTTACATAGAAAATAATATGATACTTAATCAGAAAAAAACTAGGATTTATTGAATGTCCCTTATACAGCTCATATAAAATTCATTCTAGAAATTTCTTAACGGTTTCTAAAATATCATGTTACTATTATTATTATTAGGTTTTATTTTGTTGTTGTCCATGGGGCAGGCTGTATTTAGATTTCTGTTCCGTGTATATAATCCTTAATATCTACTCTTTGTAACAGACTTCTCATGGAAGTACCCCTTCAAAGGATAGAATCAAATGCCTTTCACGGATTAATCAGTTTGGAAACACTGTAAGTAGCCAGGCAAATAGGCATTTTATTAACAGTAGGCTATTGATATATTTGTGTGTATGATATTTAAAAAAAATACAAAAAGGTACAGATAAACACCAATCCAGTTTTGCACATGCCAGTACTTCACTGGAAACCGTAGCTGAGGTTTCCATTTGAATTCACGGAATAAAGCACAAGTTTATTCCGTTAAGGTTTCCGAATTCATGAGTGTGTCAGAAAAAAGTGTGTCAGATAGGTCAGGTTACGGAAACTCTCGTAATTAAGAGTGGGACAGATCTACAAAAGAATTGGCATGGTTTGGGGTTTGATCCCCTAGTAATAGCGGATCAATTCTGACCATCACTTGGCTGGTCGGATTTTCTATTACCACATCTAGACCACTGTCTTGGTTGTGCTGTTTCCATTTCGATCTCGCTCTCTCTTCAGCATCAGAAATATTATTTTTTAACTGAATTATTCAATAAAATCCAAGATCCGTAGAAACGTGTGAGCTGCTTTCATGATAAAAATACTGATTTTGGAATGGTTTCCGTAATGGTTATATTCCTCTTAACATCTATGCTTCTTGGATTAAAAGATAGTGAAGGAACAGGGGTCGCCTATAGACAGAATATCACTGCTCTTTCACCTCTGATCTATTATCTCAGCATGTATTTATGATTATCAAAGATGGTCAAAGTTAAAAAGTTATTTTTCAACTTCAACACTACAAATATTTCGCTCACCTGGAACGTTTTCGCTAGTCCGACTAGCGTTACCAGCAGATGGTGGTGCTGTGATGGTATTTCCTGTCCACTGATAGCATATCCTCCCTAGTATGACGTCATAAAACTCAAGGATGATGTCATAAGATGTTAAGATGTGAGGAGATTATCCCAAATAGGATCTAAGTCCAGTCCTTTGTCGCGATTCAAGTTAGGGTTTTTTGTTCTTATGTGTATTGCTTCAAGAATTCTCCTGGAAAATTCTTTAGGCTCCCGCTCCAACACTTCTGATGGCCACCATCTTCTGATGACGCTAGTCAGACTAGCGAAAATGTTCCAGGTGAGCGAAATATTTGTAGGGTTGAAGTAAAAAATAACTTTCTAGATTTATTTACCACTATGTATGAATAATGAATATCCATTCTTATATGGTCAAACTTGTTCATATTCGCTAAGTTTAATACTAGTTAGCCTATAGGCATTTCTTTTACTTTACAGTGTTATTGTTCGAGGTATTGTCGCACAGCATCTGGATGAACTGAAAATTGAAAGCAACGTATTCAATGTACTCACAAACATTAAAACAGTGTAAGTATTCGAAAGTGTCATCTATTTATTTGATACTGTGCAATGTAGTTTACCATTAAAGTTAATATCTTGAAATGCTTATATGATGCCCTTAATCATGGAGGTTAAAGGTCAAGAAGTAGAATGGTTAAAGGTAAACGCATTCTTTTACCTAACCGAATAACGACTGCACCACTAGGGGTCACACCTATTATTGCAACTTGGAGGAGTTCAGTGATTTCAGAATTCATCTAATTCGAATTCCTTGATCTTTCCTCTGCTTAAGGTACGTCGATGATCATCGGATATGCTGTCATTTTGACAACCTGAAGGACTGTACCACTCTTGAGCCACAACCGCCACTCTTCACATGCGGAAGTCTTATGCAGATCCCAGTATTACGAGTCTTTATGTGGGTTCTTGGTATTAGCGCAGTATTAGGGAATGTTTTTGTTGTTGCAATGCGTGTTAGAGAAGATCCGGTAACTGTGAGTGCCGTTAAACAAAGGTTATTTATCGCCAATTTAGGAATATCCGATTCCTGTATGGGAATGTACATGTTGATCATTGCGTCAGCCGATTTATATTACGGTGATGAATATTTCACTTATTCGGAAGCGTGGCGAACTGGTAATGTTTGTAAACTGGCTAGCTTTCTGGCCCTCTTATCGAGTGAAACATCAGTATTCGTAATTACTCTTATAAGCCTAGATAGGTGTCTTAGCATAGTTTTCCCTTTTAGTCAGGTCAAACTGCGAGAATTCTCATCCAAACTTACGTTATGTTTTCTGTGGATGGTATCAATAGCGCTGGCGCTTGCACCAACCTTACTTGCTGGCCCAGATTCAGACTTCTACGATCTCTCGGATGTTTGCATCGGACTTCCACTCATCACCCGACCCAGTAGTTTCCAAATTGAGGTGAGCAACGTTGGAAATAAGTTATCGGATAATACATTTGCCGTGCCTATTCCGAGTGACTCCAAACCGGCTTGGTATTTTTCAATCGGCATATTTCTTGGACTAAACCTGATATGTTTTCTGATAATACTTGCCTGCTACGTCATCATTTTTACATATGTTAAACAATCTGCCAAAGATGTACAGCGCAAACAAAGCAACAAAGACGAAATCAAGATGGCAATCAAATGGCAGCGGTGGTTGGAACCGATTTTGTATGCTGGTTTCCGATTATAATAATGGGAATTCTTTCCCAAACGAGGCTAGTTGTGATTCCATTAGTGATGTACATCTGGTCGGTAGTATTTATATTACCAATCAATTCATCCCTCAATCCTTTTTTGTATACATTTGCATCTGTTATTTCGGATTACAGATCCAAACAAAAGAATCAATCAAGCAGTCAAAATATCACGAAATCTTCTGATTTAAAAAGCGTTAGCGGAAGTGTTTCATACAACAAGACGTTCACTAACGCAAAGAGTGAAAAGAGCTAAATCAAGCATCACAACACGTAATCTGTAAATTATTCATTAGCTTACTTTTGAGTCTCAAAAGTATTCCTGTGTACAACTATTAACATTAATGCAATATCTATTACATGCACAACCACATACTTGAACATTAGTAAACAATCATTACCAATCATATCGTCCTTTTACAGAAAAATGTACTTTTCTGATTAATATTTCATATATTTCTGGTTGTAGAGAACTATCAATATGTATTAAGTATCACATAAAAATTAAGTACTAACGTATGAGCATGCTTTAATCATAGAATAAGGTTCGATTGAAATAGTAATATGTACATGGATATAAACAATGAGTTGGCAGAATAGATATGTACAGATCAAGATAATCAATGTCATTAAACATATTGTGTGTCCCTAATCTTATATCTACCACAGGGATGTACAACCTTTTTTTGCTATAGAGCTTTTCCTTTTGACTTAATATTCTTTTTTTCGGGAAATTCGCATCAGAAATTGTGAGACTTACAAATTATTGGGACGTTGTAAGGACTTTTGTGGGCATAAAAGTTTACCGTTGACGCTTTTGATAATAACTCCTGAAGGATACATCCCAGATTGGGCAAACTATACCGTTTCTGAATTTGTATGACTAAAGGAATGTATTGGCAAGGTTTGTAACACAATGGAATCAATTTGACATTTGACACTTGTACAAACTTCAGTGCTCCCCCTTCTTCCAGGAACCATTAGTGTGGCATTGTGGGTTCCCGCCATTTTCGAAATCCGTTTACTCAAAACCCCCTTGTATAAACTTTCCAGAAGCATAAATTCCAAACACATATTCGCCCATAATGATGCTGCCATTTTCAAAGGTACATTTTGTCACGATGGTTAGTTATTAAGATATAATAAAAAGATGTCTGAATGTATCAACAAATGTTTGCGTTTTTCTTGTTATATTTAAATTTTCTTTTTGCTGATTTTCTAATTTCATTCTCATGTTTACCTTCAAATCTATCCGCTTTCACAGATAGATTCTCGTTGGTTAGAAATAATGAAATTTTCATATTAAATTATAGAAAATACAGTTATTTATGGATTTTTTGAACACATTGCTAAATAAATATTTCCATATGTCTTATCTTTCATGGCTCTAATTAAGACAATATTGTAATTACGGTTTATTTTTGGACTAGTGGGTGCCATGTTTTTATTAAAGGTGTTTGATTTATGTCTATTGAGTTATTTAGTTGATATTAGAGACTGGCACGTCCGTACTCTACCCACGAAGTAACGTGGGAAACATCATGCGGTTTTGGTGGTAGAAGCAATAATGCATATTATAAGACCCTATTCACTACTGTGCTAATACAGGGTGTCCCAAAAAGTGGTGAAAGCAGAAAGCAGATAAACTCTGATTTCTCAAAAACTGCTGAAGGTGTGAATTTTTTTTATGAGAACATTTTAATGAGAATTTTAAATATACTCTTTTGTGCAAATCCCATGACAATTCGCCCACACAAATTAGAGATATAAACGGTTATTAGTTATTTTTTGTTTTTTATCCATTCCAATGGGATTTACACAGTTGGTGATTATCAATTCATGAGATAATGATAACCTCTGAACCCGAATGTGATATGCTACTAAATTAATACAGTGCTGTATCTGAACAAATATGTAACATAACATCTAACAATTATAACTTTGAAGCTGACAATATGACATTCTTAAGGGGTTGCCTGTGGAAAAATTCAAAATATTTGTCGGGGGTAATGCATGTAAATTGAACAGATTTTAAGAAAGCTTAGATTCAAGTCAATTGGTAAATTAGCGAAATGAATAAATGGCACGTGTGATCCTCTTAGCTTAGTTCGATGAAAATGAATGGCACGTTTTTCCAATAGTGTTATTTATTAAACCTTCACAAAAACGGGAAACGTCAAGAAAATCGTATCTGTTGTGTCCTTACACATTGGGTCTGGTTAAAAGATGCCAGGCAACGGACTTCATGCCACTAAGCTACTTTAATTTCCATTCTTGTAAAAGGAAATGTGACTATGATATTAACACATGTGCCATGTAGTTTACAACACAGCTGTTGGTGCACATAGACGGCCCACCCACTTTTATCAGTATGAACAGAAAAAGATAATTAAGTCGAAGCCATGCGAATAATGTCTTATATGAAAGATAAGTGTATACTAATTGCTGAGAAACTTCAAAAATTGAAGAAAAAATGTCCCTTGGTTTAAAAATTGCAGCAAAACTTTGTTACACAATTGATGGATATTTAGCGGACAAATCCAATATGGCGGCTATGAAGTGTGATGTATATGGGTAATTACAAACATGGTCAGAAAAGATAACTATGTTGAAGTCATGCAATTAAAATGTCTTACATGAAAGATAATTGTATAACAATGACTTATAGACTTAAAGAAGTGAAGAAAAAATTGTCCCTTGGTTTGAAAAAGTAGTAAATCTAGAACAAGTATCGCCTTTCAGTTAAAAATCCAATATGGCGGCTATGAAACAAATGTCCGGTGCCTAACCCTGTGACAATTTTATATATTTAGGAAAAATGCCATTATCACGAAAACTGTACAGGTAGAGATAACAAAATAGACATAAGACAAAGTTTTGATTTGTGCTGATCATAATAATTGTTTAGAATGCGACTGTTATAGGCTTAATCATTGCGTGTTCATTACTTCTAATGCCTATTATTTTAAATGGAAAATAAACATTTAAATAAATCTAAAAATAAATCTAAAAACTAATATCGTGTGCATTTTGTTGTTTTTCGTGTTGTTAATATTTCATGTTAGGCCATGACTACAGTAGTACTTCCAATGTGTCGGAAATCCCTCACCCAACTGCAGAACGGACGGACAAATGATGTTAATTGTGTAAATACAATTGGAATGGATGAAAAACAGATGGCCTTTAATAATCCGTCATATCTCTGGCTTGCGTGGCAAGATCGTCATGGGATTTGCAAAATTTATTTAAAAAAGAGTATAATTAATATCCTCCATGAAAATGTAATTCTCAGCTTCAGCAGTTTTTGAGATATCGGAGTTTATCTGTCTTCACCACTTTTTGGGACACCCTGTATTGATGGTTAATCATTAAAACATAATGTGGTATCATCAAAAAGCTTAGTTCATTATCTTTAATATGCTGCAAAGATCATTCACATCTGTTAGGTATAAACCAACCTACAGTCATTTGAATCAAGTAATTGGTGTTGCGCTCTTGTCCACGGTTTCACTTTAAATGAACGGAAATTAAGCGAAGTAAATCAGTTTCCAGAAGGAAATTGGGCTATTTATTGACTGCAGAATAAATGTGAACGTTATTTCGGTTCTCATTACTCATACAAATTATTTGAAAAATAAAGGAACTTGATACATGTATCAGTTTCTGGAGGAGTCGAATGAACCATACCATATCAAGGAGCAGACATCGGTGATAATCTTTTGAGGTTTAAAGTATTGTCTATATAATAATGTCTATGAATCTTATTTTCAATGTTGCGAGATTTTATTCACCGTCTCAGTGCATCATTCCCTTCAGTAATCAGGGGTATTCGACATAGAGGGGAATGTTCTAATCGCAAAAGTTATTTTGAATCGACCGTTTATGAGAATAGTGTATTGTGTATATCGGCGAAGTAACTGATTTCTGCACAGATTATTATTAAAATTATACCTTTCAATACTATGGGTTATGTCAAGGTCCAGAAGTTGTATTTTTGTTTGAAAATGAATAAAATGTGATCACAATTTCTTTCCCTAAACATCAGTGACCAGTAGATGTATATCATGCTGCAAACCAGTGGCGTAGCCAGCTTTTTTTAAGGGGGGGCACATATATTTTCAGGGGGCAAGCATATATTAAAATTTGTTAGTATAGTATATGGCCTATGTAAATCACTAATTTTTCAGGGGGGCAAGAGGGGGAAAGATTCCCACGGGGGGGGGGGGGGAGCAGCTGCCCCCCGCCCCCCGGCTACGCCACTGGCAATGACTCGAGCAAATATAGCACTGTTGATATCCAGTAAATCCGCTCGGTATGCAGATAATAAAATACTTCAAATACCGAGCCATTGTTATTACCCATGCAGATGAAAAGATTTCAGATGCTATCACCACCCCTTTTAAGATTGAGCTACTTTTCCCCTTTCACGAATAAATAAACCTTGGGCTTCTATTGTGCTTTCAATTAATTTTGACCGTATATTTCATCGTTTGTTCGAAAGGAAACAAAGATGAACAAAAATCATGAAAGAAAAGTTGTTTGACAGACTGTGCAGAACCAAAACAAGTAACTTGCCGCGTAACCCCATTTCTATTCAATTTACCGCATTGTTAGCATAGGTAGCTAGATCCCCTTCATTTGTATTCTTTTAAAAACACGTTGGTAAATTAAATAGAAATGAGGTCCAGCAATAAGTTCTGGACCTTGCTTCTGCACAAAGATGTTAGGCCACAGCTTACCAAGCAACATTTCTTTCATGACATTTGTTCACATTCGTTTCTGTTTTCAATAAATGATAAAAAAATATACAAGTCAAAGTTACTTGACCTCACCGAGACCCTCAAAGTTTATTTTAATCGCAAACGAGGCCAGCTCAATCTAAACTGGGCGGAGATAACACGTGAAATCTTTTCCACTGCTTGGGCCCGTAACCTGGCTTCTGCAGTTCCAAATAAAAAAAGGAATCTGAAGTGCTACGTCCGCTGCATACCGGGTTGGAATTACTTATCAATAACGCCATTATTTGCTTGAATCAATGTAACATAGTGTCCCTTGGTCACTGATATTCAGAAAAGAAATTGAGATGGCATTTTATTCATTTTCATTTAAATGTGCAACCTTTACGATTGACAAGTATGTAATCAAAATTAACAATATTTGCTTTGATTCCATGGCCTACTGCACGCATTTTGTGAATCTAGTATAAAAATAGAGGACTTCTCGCCATCGGCATGCATGGTCTAGTAGATATATAATAAGACTTACGAAAATGGTTCGAATCCTTCTGGAGATTCTGCTTTCAATTAAACATATAATATATTTTCCTTAAGTAAGAACGACATTAGCAGGTGGCGTCATATCCATTCTTCTAGAGATTGACGGTTAAGCCTAATTCAAATGGATCTAAATGGATCACAGCAATACAAACCGCAAACCAAAAACCGTTTTGGACACTTTGATGTGGGGCGGTCATAGGTGTTGTCATAGCCCGTGTTTGACCTCGTCCTCGTCCGTACATAAAACAAATATTAAAACAATAACCATTACAATGGATTTGATTCTCTCCAGCTAACTCCGACGGTTTTTTGATAAGAAAAAATATTTTTTGATATAAAAAAAAATCATAACTTTCCTTCTAGATTCGTTTTTCAGTGTTAAACCATTGGCAACGTAATTTTGAGATTATTTGGTCGCCACGAAAGTAAGAAAGACATCAGCTGGTGCTTCCTATAAGATTTCATGATTGCTCACATGAAAGTGAGACCGTTTACAAGACCGATTTCTAGTTTACCGCAAGGCGAAAAACAGAATTGCTACCACGATTATCGAAACTAATGTTACAACAACGCAAGTAGCCAACATTAACCTATCAATCAGTGAAGCTACGTCTTTCCAGGTAAGACGTTTGGTATCTTCGTCGTTGATATCATTCGTGCACGGATGATAATGCTCTACGGTTTGGTCACCCTCCTCTTTGGTTACGTTTGCACCATAGTTTCTCGGCGTACCCGTGATCGCTTGCAGGGCGGTTTTGCAGGGTATCTTCACTTTCGGTTGAAGTAATTTCACACTGGCGTTTGGTGTTGACCTGTGGCTCTTTACTTTTAAAACTTTCCAATAAGTTTTGAAACCCAGGCTGGAACGTCCGACGATGTATGTTGGTGGAAGTATGCGACCACGACCCGGAGACAACGGAGAAACACCCAGTTATTATCATTGGTGTGAAGTAGAAAGCTGTTGATTGAAAGTCGGTTTTATATTTAAAATATTCCACACAAAATAAACATAAGAACGAGTTTACAACATAAAAGTTTATAACATCATAACATACCATTTGTTCATGAACTAAACAAATTTTAACGAGCTGAACTCAGAATTATATGGTGCAGGCCCCTAAACAGGATTTTTTTTGGGGGGGGGGGGATTTTTTTCTTCAAAAAGTGACTTTTCGCAAAAATTACAAGGGGGGCGAATTTTGCAAAAGTGGACATTTTTACCTAAATGTTAACTTTTTTGACAAAAAACCAAAAAAAAGATAGTTTTGCCCCCTTATGGTCCTTTGCAGCACTTGTAGGGTTTGTCACACATTGGGGGGGCTGCAGGGAACCCCCCATTACGTTTGTCGGCCTGGCACACAGCGCCGGCCATTGTTGAATCACGGTCAGAAAGTAATTTGAGCCACCGCGACCTTGGCAATCTTCACTGCGCTAGGGAGTTCACAAGTTTTCGACGGTAACATGCCAAGTGGCTGACACCTACACAACAACTTGTTATAGTAGATTCAACCCATCGTGTCACCAGAGGAAAAGTTTTGGACAGCGTCGATTAGTTGGGAGAGGAGGCAGAATATGTGGCCGGATTCACCGGTTTCATGAATGAACTAGATAATCCGGCCTATTACGTTAACATCACCTTTACATAGAGAGTGCAAAGACTTTTGTTCCTTCGAATCCAAACTACAAATGCTCAAAATTCAATAACATTCAACTCACCTGTTACATTGAATACTATTGAAGCAAATGGATTAGTCCGAATGTTTTGAGAGTTAATGTCGCTATAAATGCGTTTACGTTGACTTGAATGCTGTCATTGAGCATAGAATTGATTTTTCTCTGCTATCAGACTTTTTTTTTTTTTTTTTTTTCACTACCGATTAGTGTATATGCAAAGCGGCACCCACAGTATGTGGAAGAAGCGGAGGCAGCCATTGCTTTCTATTGTTGGTGCTCTAGGTTTTCTTTGTGGTCGGCAAAACATGCGAGACGGTGTATTTCTAAAGATTACGTAACCGTTTGCCTCTCTATCTATATAGAACCTCTTTGACCTTTACATAGAGAGTGCAAAGACTTTTGTTCCTTCGAATCCAAACTACAAATGCTCAAAATTCAATAACATTCAACTCACCTGTTACATTGAATACTATTGAAGCAAATGGATTAGTCCGAATGTTTTGAGAGTTAATGTCGCTATAAATGCGTTTACGTTGACTTGAATGCTGTCATTGAGCATAGAATTGATTTTTCTCTGCTATCAGACCGCATGATTCAGATGTTTCAATAGCGTGGAATTTTAGTTTCCACACACTGCACACCCCCCTCATTCAATGTTCATACCTTCGGAAAAGTACTAGAGGTGACACGATGGGTTGAATCTACTATAACATATTCGGACCCGGTCAGATAGCGTTGATTCGGATTTTTTGTACACTGGAGATTGCGCAAAATACTTGGCCTATCGTAACGATTTATGCACCAAAATATTCCTAACTAAATTGTCTAGTTAGGTGACTAGCTTATAATATAGGTTTATTTTTGAAAAAAAAAACCGAAAAAACGTGAACAATACGATCCATACAAGCATTTTTCTTACCTTGTCAGCTGGCTCAATCATCGATTGCTGCTGTCAAGTCATGCCACACTCCAGGCACTCAAAAACTAGTGAGCGACGGGGTCTTTTTTGTGAGGAACCCGTTTCTAACATCGACCACCCGATTCGTCGATTTCGCGATATCCAGGGTACCGCGAAACCGTTTTTTCATTCCTTGTTCAAGCCTTAACACAGCGTTTTGCTTCTGGGGAGTCCCATGACGTAGCGCATGTCTAAGAATAGCCGGCCAATTAGCGATGCGGATACGGAATCGGCGGGGCTGTGACCGAGCAGTACAGATGCTATGGGAGCGTAAATGGTGTGGGCGGTGAAGGTCATTAATCTCAGCAATTCGGTCAACAGCGACCACTTCTTGGCAGGCAACACTATTTTGTTTAAGCGCATGCGCATTATCAATATAGCTGCTAAAGCTAGCGCGTGACTCTTCAATCAGCTATTAAAAACTCCACGCGAGTACGATCGTCACACGCTGTTCCGCAAAGTCTCAGGAGTTAACCACTCTGCTTCATGCTTGCTCGTGGATTGATTGTATGTCAACAATAACATACAGCATCTATTTAAGTTCCAATTTATCTTTGACTTTTCTGATTTTGAGCATTCACAAAATTACTGTAGAGTGGTGCATTTGGACTATTTACTATCATGCTCATCTGATTTAGATAAGTTTGTCAGCATATTTATAATATTTTAGCGATTGAGGCGATGTAACAAATCATGGTATCTGTGGACCATTCAAACTATTGCCAGTATTGGGAGATGTGAGTTGTGGTTTTAAATGTATGGTTGAATGTCAGAGTCCACTGGGGTTCAATTGAGTCCGAGGCCAGCAGGTCTGTGTATGGCGACGAATCCGAGTCCATGGCATGGGCCCCAAGTCCGAGTTCATGTCATGGGGCCCCAAGTTCATGTCATGGGGCCCCAAGTCCGAGTCCATGGCATAGGGCTCCAAGTCCGAGTCCATGGCATGGTGCCCCAAGTCCGAGTCCATGGGACCCGAGTCTGAGTCCACCGAGCATGAGTCCAAGTCTGAGTAAATCGGACTCGCCAATTGAGTCCGGACGAGTCCTGCTGTTCTAAACTCCACATCGTAGTGCATCAAATCTCCAACCGATTGCGTCAAAATTGTGTCATACAGGCTTAAAGTCTGACTCAGAGATTTCGAAATATTATTTTTTTGTGTAATAATGAAAAATAGTCAACTAGAACTAAAGATAGTAACCTAAAATGCACAATTCCGAAATTTGAGATGAATCGGATTTTTCGTTTTGATGCAGTAAACATTTATGTGTAGTATTACGTCCCATAGGATACTGTGCATAACAAAAAATTCCGGATCCGGAATTTTATAACAAAGTTGTGATTTTCCATATGAAGGAATTCGATTTAAGCTTAGCAATTTCACACAGTGATTAGTATATGGACAAGCATTATGTACATGCAAAAAGCAGGATTTTTTTGGAAATTGAGGGCGCCCTCCTCAGGAAATCTCTGAGTCGGCCTTTAAGTTAGAAAAAAAAAAAACACTGAGCGGGATGTTCCAGACAACCAGATTTCATGTTCACAAAGGAAATGTAAGACCAAAACAATACAGTGGGGCTATCTACATAGGGCACCAGATCCGCATCAATGTATGTGGTACTTCCAAGATCTAAATATACTTGTCCATCTCTGTAACAAAACATCCACTACGCTACTATTACTCTTCCCATGCAAACAACTACTTGTGTTCTGCTGAAGAGATGAAGGCATCGGCAAATTTGAAACTAAAATCCCTAAAATATTCAAATTTCAAATGCTTTTTTCTCAAAATTTCTTCATCCAACATCTTTTGTTGGATGAGAAAAGTTGCTCAAAATAGCGTTTTCTAGCTATATGCCAAAAGGTGTAGAAGTCTGTTCAGTAGATTAAATGTAATTGTTTAGGTAAATATGGCCATGTCGCTATTGGTCTAACGTATATTTTGCAACCTCTAAATCCCAACTTCAGTAACGAAACATTAATGACTGTCACCGCATGGGGGGGGGGGGGGCTTTTTGATTTTCAATTTGGGGGGGGGGGGGGCGTCGGTCCCCACCGCTCCTTCCATGGTTACGTGCCTGACATGATGTATAAAATATGGCACAGAAGGTTTTTACTATTTTTCAATTTCAACTTAGACCCTTTTCCCAACACTTTTTAGCTAGGTGGTGTCAGACCTTCTCTATTTAGTAGTGTGGAAGCTGGAGTGCTACATGAGTTGAATTCAATAGGCGGAAAATACCATGCGCGAGGCATGCGCTTCTACTTGTACAATTCGTTTATTCATGGATAGTTGTCATGTATCTATATCCACAAGAATCCGCTTCCCTGCTGTCATGAAACTATAGTCATATAACCAAGGGTTTAGGTCATTTCTATAGATACAAAAATGACTGTTTTGGTAATACTTACAAATTAAAGGCGATTGGTCAGATGTTGGTGGCATAGTGTCTCCAATTAACTGTTGAAAAAGCACTAAAGCTAAAACATTGCTAATACCCAACGACACCTTCTCACCAGATTCAGTAGGTAGTATAAAAACCATCAAATTAATCAACGACAGTAGAGCACATGGTATTAAAATAGTGAGCACGTGGAATAGAGGCCGGCGAGTCAACTTGATATCATAGAAAATGTCAGAATAGTTGCCAAATCCTTCATAATGTGTTATTTCTCGTCGTATGTTTACTGAAGATAAATCCCAAACGCCATTTGCAACGAAATGTTTCCTCGAATCTGAACTGAGACGCTTTGCACGAATGGCCAAATTGATATGTGCAACGGGATAAACCCAAGAACCGAATTTAACTTGGCACATCTGAGTATCGAAAGGAAAAAAGCGGGCATCGATGCGACACGACGTAGTAAAAATAACGGGTGAAGCCCAAAATACGTCGCCATTAGGTGAAATCATTGTAAGGCCATCTTCTGGACTTTCAAAATCTAAACTGAAAAAAGAAACATACAAAAATTAACTAACTTGGTCTTCTTTGTATGCAAATACACTTTTCAAATTCATGGGTTAGGACACAGTTATTAGGCCTACTTAAAAACGTGTAAATGCCGCGATTACTCCTGGCACACCGTCCGTCTTACACCATATTCTTTTCGTTCCGGTCACACCTGCAATATTTTCAACTCAACCAGTAACTTGTCAAGTGACCTTTCTTTAGAATAAACAGTTCCATCGGTATTCGTTTTCTTTTTCAATGTTAATATTTCGAAAAGAGAATCCTGCAGCTTCTTGTAAAAAGCAAAAGAAAACATTTAGAATAAGCGAACAAGTCGTATTTCCAGTCCTCGAGTTTTCAAGAAAATTGTAGTTGTTCAAATAGTTTGACTTACTGTTCGTACATATGTATATCAGGTTTCCAAATTTTCGACACAGGGAGGTTAAGAACTTCTACACCTGGATACTGCGAAGTATTCCAAGCAAGGTACTCGTCTTTCCACTCCTTTGGAGAAAAATATCATTAATGTACAAATAAATATTTTAGAGAGCGAGAGATGAGAGTGAAATGTACGCATATAATCTCTTGAGTGTCAAGATATGGAGGGCTCAGTGCCAAATGGTCGTTTTTTCCTCCTCCACCATTTTGTGTATGGCAATTACTGCAGCAACAAGGCCCAATCTGACACAATTTGTGTTTGCGCTGTGATGACACAACTCAATGCCATCAGAGGCATTTTTCTTCAATGTCTTGGGCTATATAACCGTATTCGTATTGTTATATTAATTTAAAAACATGAAATTAATTGTAACCCTCGTCATTTTATTTAATTTTATTGAGAATGTCGAATAAAATAATTTTGCTAATGAAACATCCAATTTTTGGTATTAAATTTGGTAACAAATGTGTAGCGATGGGTCTCCTCGTTCTATTTATAGCAATTATACCCCTCATGCATATATTCTTGTTATTGTTGGTTAAAAGGCGTCACATGACCCAAATATTTGCGAGAAAGAGAGCGAAAGATCAGGGGAAAGTAGATGCCCATTTGCCTCTGAGTAAGAGGGAAAAGTCGTCTATTTCCCCTGTCTCGATACGCGTGTTACGCGTTCCTTTATCGGTTCTTTAGCTGTGACCAATGTTACTGTTGATGTGTGATCGACAATGCATAGGCTCTTACTTGCATTTCTCAACGTATGTTTACGTGCGTATTAGTTATTGCTCTAAATTGAACTTAGACTCAGTGATTGAGGCTAATTTCTCCTTTGACCTTCGACACCGCAACAACAACGAGGCTGTGGCAATAACGCCGATGAAAAAACCCTACAACTCAGTGATTTCGTCTCGTAAACGAAGATCACCTTACCCAATTCATCGATAGCGCGGTTGGAGAATACGAAGAAACTAATTAAAGCAATATTGGCACATTTTTTGAAGAGCGCCCCCAATTTTCAAAATTTGATATTTTGCACAATTAAGTTGGTAATTGTCTAGGAAACTATACCTGCGAACAAGAATGCTAAAAAATAAGCGATTTTGTAATTAGAATTGGGATCCCAGATTGGACTTAACGGCAGAGCTGGAAATGCTACGTTTATGTCCGTCCATGATGAAAAAGTGCCACCTCGAGAAAATAATCTCTAACTTGACTTGCCCGAACTATTAAAACAACTAATGGATGACGCGTAGACACGTACATGGCGCTAATCCGGCGCCATGTATTATTCTAGACACAAAATGCCTTCGTTTGTACCACATAGACATTTTCGAGTTTAAACATAACAGGTATAGTTGACTAGCCAGTTACCATGCCACCGTGTTAAAATCCCATTTGTGGAAAAATTGGGGCCGTCCTTCAAAACAATGTGCTATTTGCCTGTAAGTAGGGTTCCGTCAGGGTTTTTGTAAGGTTGTTAACGCCCGCGCTACAAGCGGGGTTGTCTTGATTTCAATGCCATAAAAAATTAATTCAGAGTTTTTGCGACTAGAGATATATGCCATGTGTTGCGTCTAGCCAGATGAAGGGGGCTATAAATGCACCTTTTTTATAGATGTTGTGGCGAATCCCCGGTGCGCATGGGGGGGGGGTGGGGGGGGTGTGGAGGAAGCAGTCATATGGGTATGACAGTGCAAATTTTTTTCCTAAATCAATAAGGAAAATTCAATAAATTCCAGGGCACAGGGAGGGATTCAATGTACTGTTTCATGTCTTGAAACTGTTTTGATGTTGCACATAAATTTGAAAGAAATAAAAAATTTCAATTTTAATCAATGGACAAAGAATAATGAAGGGATATAAAAATTTCTCGAAAAAAAAAATGTACCCACGCCGCCAGTTTACCTTGAGGCAAATAAATTCCACAAAGACCCTATCCAGCTTATGATCATTAAAATATTGTTATACTATGTCCTAGGTTAAAGTACAATGGCGTCGTCAATCCAAATTGCACCGATATTTGCGCAAAAAAAATGGCCTGAAATTTTTAATTGATCTTAAAAACCGTTACACAATTTTCCAACCTAAGTAACAGGACCAAACCCGAAAAAAACTAGGGTTGTTCCAACCCTTACGTGGAACAATCATCCTCATCCGGAGAAATGCAATGTAAGCACATCTGTACCCTAAAGAATGAACCGAATTTTCCGAATTACACTCTTAACGTGAGCAATTAATGAGACGACCAACATGAAAGACGGGTGTGAGCTTCAAAATACCGTTTCCGAATGCGAAGTCAACGATGGAACAAATTTAACCTGTCAGGAAATGTTTTTGGCTTCATTTCATTAATTTAATTACGCCAGTATGGCACGGTGCTATTGCGTAGTTCTCCGTTAAAGGTGCCGTGCCATGTCGAACTTAGTCTGTGCGGTCACCGTAGCAACGGCCCATAGGTCAGTAGTCATCGTTCTGTTAATGGGCAAGGGTTGTGGCCCTTGGACAATCACAGCCTTTGCTTTTGTCAGTTTGGTTATATGTTACAAGGCAACGCGCCTTACTGTCGCTTTATTTGGTTATCAATCCTTCACATCAATGTCAGCCTTCGACCGAAGAGGATCAAAAATTTTCTTGCCCACCCACTCTCCCAATACTAGTACTGGTCGGGGATGTTATTTAGTATTTCGTGGGAGATCTTGTGGTGGTGAGGGGATCTGCGTAAAAATAAATAAATAAGTTAATTAGTAGCATTTATGTATTATATAAGCGGAAACTATTAAAATACTATTATTTCTTATATATTTTGATTAGAACCTCAACTTCAGATATTCTAATTTACAGAACTGATACTGAATATTTCATTTGAATCCGTTTAATTCTCTCAGGCACTTCCCTTGTAGAGGACACGTACTCGTGTGAGTCCCAAAGATGGCTACAATACATTTAAAGCTGGATAATAGCAAATTTAATAATAATAATGTATATAGCGAAGTGTACGGCTTAGTTTAGCTTATTTTGCTTTAATGCTTACGGTAGCTCGCTTCACTTAATTGTCAATATGCGTAATTCACCAAGCTGTATTCAATGCTTGTTATTTGATTAATGCTTAGGTAGCTCGCCTTTTTTAATATTTTTAGTTTTTGTCTTTGTTGTA
>JAMKCH010018823.1:0-23673 GCA_023653785.1 Ophioderma brevispina
GACCTTGATACCAAAATAAACATACCCACAGTCCGTCGCTTGAAGATGCTTGATGCTCAACAATGGATCAAAAATCATACAACAGGTGTCGATTGACTTATATTAACATCTAGTGTTACAAATGAAATTCAAATAAAGGCCTGTTCGACGCTCCTTCTTGAATCACGCAAGGTAATCCATATTCGGCAAATCCTCAAGTGTTGATGTGAAGTGGTATGAAACTTGTGGCACGAACGCCGCGAAAAGTCCACAAACGAGACTGTCGAATTTCACCGCGTTGACTGATTCTTCTGCAAAGAGTTTGCTTATAATCTAGATGAATGAATGCTCTGTCGAGACAGTCCATGAAGGTTGAGACGCGCACCACGTTAAGGCTGACTGCACTTGGATAATTAAATAGGACCCATCATACCATGCGAAGGACAGTACATGCGTCCAGCGGAAAAGGTATTAAACTCAACCGAGGTCATGACGATCCATATATAACAAGAGTACATTCGAAACTAAACACCCGTTTGTACAACCCTTTTTTCCAGCGGCAAGGCGAGAAACGCTTAGTAAAGGAGCAGGTTCTAACACCAATACTCCGCCTAATTCGCGTAAATGAGTTAAAACATAAACCGTGTTGCACAATGACTGTTTTCTTTGGGCCGATTAGAGAATATTCACGTAAAATCCTTCTCATCAATCTAGTTCTAGTTAGCGTAAGACTGGTAACTAGTCCGGTCTTGATAACTCAAGTGTTTTCTGCACTCTCCAACTAACCTGATAACTCTGTCGATTCAATCCATTCATTGCGATCCCATCTTCCGTAAAAACTACTGGCTGAAGAAAAGACCTCCACCATCAGACCACGGGTCAAACTCACTAGTAGAACTGAAAACGCAAGGAGGATAAATTGATGTGATAATTAATTTAGTTTCCATGGAACAATGGATGGCGATGTTGATAATAAAATCAACTGCCGTATATACCGTTGTCAAACGTCAGTACCGCCAAACTACTCCACCAGGCCCTATGACGTTTGACTCAGCAATTTACTTGGTGCCCATCCCTCAGGGGGCCACCGACATTGGACGATTGCCCCGTCAAATTATTGCCATAAATCGCTATCTGCTGCTATAGCATAGCTCATTAAGCAAAGCATAGTCATTATTCAGAGATTATGCGGGTCTTGACTAGAGGCCCCATTGCATTTACTGGGGCCGCGATGTTTATGTTCCTCGTAGCTGGCGAAGGTCTTGTACGATTCCCAACCGCGAATTTCAAAAACGGAGTGTGAGATTATGAACGTGAAACATCTGTAGTATGGGAAGCGGCAGACAGCCACCAGTCATATTCCTATTGATGTTGTTCTCCATGATAGTCACTCCACAGCATAAAAGGTATGATTGGAGATAATCTGCGATTACCATTTTTCCGGCACGCAAGCTAACACGACCGCACTCGGATTGAAAACAAGAGACAGAATGAAGCAAAAGACAGCGGCAAATGACACAGAAAAACGCGAAACCCTGAAAGGCGGGAGGCGCAACATGTGACCAAGGCAGGCCAGCATCATGTTGCTAGGAGACGCGAATGTCAACCTCGATAAAAACTGCGTATGTGTAGACTCGGCTACGCCTCGCACACATTTAAACTGTATTATATTTGCTATCTTTAAATAGATTGAATTTACCCTCCAGATAGTATATTTGTATTTCTGTAGTAGCCCATATTTTAATTCTAGTACCCAAGTGACTATTATCCAGGAATACCGTGTATTGATCATTTAAGCAAAGGTAACATGAAGACGATTATTTAATAAGGTTTTATGAAGATGAGACGATTATCAGAAATAAGGGGGGTGTCTCTGGTTTAGATGGTAACGCATGGCCTCTAACGCAGGCAAGCCTTTGGCTCACCTGTGTTAGAGGCTAATGCACAGAATGAGTGATTTGTCTTTATTTTAATTATTTCAACATACATCATTTTCCCTTCAAACTTACAAACTTAACTTTTCATTACTGAATTCATTGGACCTACTTAAAATACTTGTACTAATGGTATAGATATGTGTTAAAGTCTACAATAGATCATAGAACTGGTAGGTGAGAAGAAACCTCAATGATATAGATCATTTAATCCCTTTTCAATTCAGCTGTACATAAGCGTGTTTCACTATTATAGCGGATGTTGAATAGGAATATTAACTGGTTGCCTTGAAGTAGCAACTGCGTAATTGAAAAGAAAATGTATTTTGTAATGTTTCAGTATAAAATTAAAAATGTGTCCTTGAGGTTCCAGTCGTGTTCTGTGCAAATGGATTGAGTTGCATTGTTAACATCATCATGGAGTCAGGAAAATTGGGGCCTGTCCCAATATTTGAGTTTGTCAAATATTAATGTCGACGATTTAATACAAGCAAGTCAGGCCACAGAAGCCCTTTTAGACGACGAGTTTATAAACGATAACAAAAGATTTGTACTGAAAACGGATCAGGAAATGAAAAACACCCTCATGAAATTGTTTTCTTCTAAAATGGTGCAGAAAGCAAATTGGGCCTATTCTGTTTTTGAAGAATGGTGCACGTGGAGAAACAAAGTGGTTTGGTAGCAAAGATCTGAACTGCATCAGGATAAAGTTGCTTCAAATGACCAAAGATGAGGTAAATTATGCCTTGTATCATTTTATTTGCAAGATACACAAGAAGGATGGCAGCGAGTACCCTGGCAAAACAACATACAAATTGGTTACAAGTATACAGAAGTATTGGAAATACGCCAGTGCTTCTCAGAAATACACACAGCAGTTTGACCCCGTGCAAATTGTCTCTTTTATTTTTAGAACAATTTTAGGCAATGGCGACACAATTTTGATTTTAGTAGGGCCATACAAGGGCTATTACCTCTGCAAAAATCAGAAAAATCCATTGCGGGAATCTTGCCATATAAGCCTGCAAATGTCATGATTTCTATGTTATAGCGCCCTCTATATGACCATTTTCCATAGAAAGACGTGTAAAACTAGATTTTTTAGAAAATTATATTTGCCCGCAATAACATTTTTGATAAAATCTAAACAGGATGTAGTTTGTGGAATAAATAATCCAAATCAGCTGTCAAATGTGTGTCGCTGTTGATATTTTTGTCTTAATTCAATTCTGGTTTTGTCATAATAAATGAGACTTTCATACAGCTGTGTACACCAGTGCTTCTCTAAACTTTTGATAGATCAAAAGAGTTCAAGAAGCTGCAGCTAACCCTCGACTCTGAAATGAAGCAGGAAGCATCTGTTGGCATACTCAAGCCAGTGAAGCAAGTTCATTCAGTATCACATGACCAAGAAGAACGTCTTTGGGACAGTGGAGCATTAGGATCTTCCGACCCCATCAGCTATTAGAGACTATGATCTATTCGTGTGGCATCCATTTCGTATTGCGCGGCCGCACAGAGTTACGTGCCCTTACATATGACCAGCTGAAGATTGACTCAGATACTGAAGGAAATCTTGTCTTATGATATCAGCCAACTGTTTCTTCCAAGACTAACCAAGGAGGATTGAAGCACAAACATGTAAAACCTAAAGATGTGGTCGCATACAACACACATATCAACCAGAAAGGTGCATTGTAAACCTTTACCAACAGTACATTTCTAAGTGGTAAGTTTTTAACATTTTTGTTGTTGCTTCTTTATAATTTTCTACATGTATGCACACATATATTAAGAAAGCATTAAATTCAAAATTAATCTTAAAAAATTATTCTAGTACGCCGTGCGCATCTTGTTTTTGGAGCAATTTTAGTCACATTTTGTTTTTGTATTCCAAAAACCTGAAAAAATTAAAATCACTAAAATGTTGTATTTAGACTAGAAATTAGAAGTTATCAAATCGGTCTCTTTTTGGTCTTTAAATTGATAATAATCGGCAAAACATGTTATGTAATTGAATTCATCAATATATGTGATTTGAGGCATAGTTTAGGGTAAATCAGAACTCAAAAAAGAAAAAGTTAAAAAAATGCATCATCTTTTTTTTTTTGCTTTTGGGACACCTAATACTGAAAATATTTTTGTATTTCATTGTGTCATGTATTTGTTATGAACTGAATTGTTAATTGCAGGCCTGAAGATCTTAGCTGTCCAGGCACACCATTCTTTTTGTACCCAAATAAGCCCATTGACGACAACTGGTATTGCAAACGTCCCATCGGGAAAAGTCACTTGCCGAGATTACCGAATCCCTGGCCATGAAGGCCGGCGTCGATGGTTTTCATGAGTGCCATTGCAGCTTAGGATAACGAGCATTACAGTATGCAAACCCATGCAGGGATTTCCGTTTAACATCATTAAGAGTTCAATGGATACCATTCAAACTTGGGGTAGATGTTGCCGAAAAGCGTACAAGAGGCACTGTTTGTATCTGTTATGAACAGCATTCAGCTATCTTCATTAGATAACACTTTCTCTAGCGGAGCACTGTTTTAGCCCTTAAAGAGAACAGGCAGTCGCTATTTCATTATATAAAATTTCTCCTGCTAGCAGAGAGCCTGTTTTAGCTTTATGACAGCAGTCCAGCTATCTTCAGTAGATACGTTCTCTGGCAGAGAGCTTGTTTAGCCTTAATGACAGCAGCAGCACCCTTCATATAACTTTCTCTAGCAGAGAGCATGTTTAGCTTTAATGAACAGCCTCGCTATCTTCAGTAGGATAACTTCTCTACCAAGAGCATGTTAGCTTTAATGAACAGCACTGGGCTATGTTCATAGTACCATTTCTCTAGCAGAGAGCAATGTTTAGCTTTCAATGATCGCCCTCGCTACTTCGTAGATAACTTTCTCTAGCAGAGAGCACTCTTTATCTTTAAAAAGGCGCACTGGGTATCTTCAGTAGATAAGCAGTTCTTCTCTAAGCAAGATAGCGTTTTATCTTTAAAATGAACAGCATTCAGCTATCTTCAGTAGCTAAACACTTTCTCTAGCAGAGAGCATGTTTAGCTTAAAAGGACAGCAGTCAGCTAGCTTCAGTGATAACACTTTCTCTAGCAGAGAGCAATGTTTAGCTTCAAAATGAACGCACTCAACTATCTTCAGTAGATAACACTTTCGCTACAGATAGCATGTTTAACTTCAATGAAAGCACTCGCTATTTTCAGTAAGATAACTTTCTTATCAGAGAGCCGGTTTTAGCATTATGACCACTGGGCTTCTTCAGTAGACTCTCCTTTCTCTAGCCTATAGCATGTTAGCTTCAATGAACACAGCAGCATCTTCATAGATAACACTTTCTCTAGCAGAAGCCAGTCTTACCCTTTAATAACAGCCATTCATCTATCTTCATTAATACACTTTCTCTAGCAGATAGCATGTTTTTAGCTTTAATGACAGCAGTCAGCTATCTTCAGTAGATAGACACTTTCCTCTAGCAGAGAGCAATCGTTTTAGCTTCAATGCACACGTCGGCTTCTCATAGATAACCTACTTTTTTAGCAGAGAGCACTGTTTTACTTCAATAACACAGTCAGCTATCGTCATAATTAACCTTTCTCTAAGCAGAAGCTGTTTAGCCCCCCTTCATGACATCACTCGGCTATCTTCCAGTCGATCACTTTCCTCTACAAGATGCACTTTTTAGCTTTATCACAGCACAGGGGCTATCTCCCTAGATACCACTTTTCTAGCAGATAGCATGTTTAGCTTCATGAAAGCAGTCAGCTATCTTCATTAGATAACACTTCCTAGCAAAGAGTCATTTTAGCTTTAATGAACAGCATTCAGCTATCTTGCAGGTAGTACTTACGTCTAGCAGAGAGCCTGTTTAAGCCTTAATTGAACAGCACTCGGCGTATCGTCAGTAGATAACTTTCTCTAGCAGAGGAGCATTTAGCTTTAATGAACAGCACTCAGCTATCTTCAGTATCGCACTTTCTACGTATAAGTCAGACTTTCCGCAGTATCACCATATCTCTTCAGTATACCTTTCTCCTGCACTTTCAGTAAGTAACACTAAGTAGTAGCAACTATTTTCAGTAAAGAGCATGTTTTATTAAATGACAATGCACATATTCTTGTTTCATTGATGGTTAAAGTGCACCACAGATTGAAAATCAAACACCCATTCTGCAAAAAAAAAAAAAACTTTTACGGCTCGCAAAAGACTATTACTAGCTCTCAAAGACCTCCTTACGGGCCTCAAAGACTATTTACGGCTCTCAAAAGGACCTCTTTATTGATGTCAAATAGTACACTCTCTCGCTGCAGTGGGGGAAAACATCATAAAAGTGAACTAAGGCATCGATTTAAGGAAAATAATATCTTACATCCTACAAAATATCATTGGAGGAACTATTCACCCTGGCCCCGTATTCATGAGTCAACCTATCCGCATAACAACAATCATTATTGCTATAATAGTAAGGATTACCGTTGAGTACAACCAACTCAGCTCAACAAAATCTTTTACCAATCAATGAACTAATAATATTGAAGGATGCACAGTAAACAAAGATACGTCCTTAGCCATCTCCTGCTAAAACTCTGGTCGCCCTCGTGACTGTAAGTGCTATTTATGCTCATCAAATAGACAACTATCTCAGTTTACCCTCGCACAGAGTTTTAACAAGATCTCTCATGTCAGATATCTATTTGTTATACTAATATATTCGTAAAGATCTGTCTTGGAACTATTGGTTACGAAAAAAGGACATTGGACTCTTTACGCTCTTCTTTGGTCTTAATGAAACAAAGGCATTAGAGTGTGAAGCGCAGACAGGAGACAATACTTTCAGAAGCGTAGTGTAAGTGTGGCCAAGATACACCGGACATCCCACCCCATCTTGGCGAAGAACACAATGTGGGTAGTTTTCCATTATTAGGGAAAATAATCATGAGTTACTAATTAGATTGGAATGTACAAGTTGAGGTCAAAGGTCATGTAAAGCATTCTAGGGATCACTGAACTTAGTGCATTTGTTGTACACATTTTTGTTTAAAATTTGCTGTAACTTAGTGACTGAACAAGAAAAATTACTAATCTACTTTAAAACACTATCAGTGATTTGCTATATCAGAAAATAAAAATAAAAAAATCATCAAAAATAAGATTATTGCAGGTCTGTAACAGGTTTACGCATCCTAACATACTCTACAAGTGATAAGAACAAAGGCAGCCTATTGAGGACAAAATCGGATATTTTAGTCATTGTTGAGCATATGAACACTTCCTAAAACAAGTAACTGAATGAAGATTCATATCTTTGAATACTGCTGTTTTCTTCCTTTTCATTTAGTTTTCAGTTGGAAAAAATAAATTTGAGAATTTGTCAGACTTCACTTTTAAACTAGTCCGACAAATTTAAAATATTTTGACACTTTCGGGTGGATCACTGATAGTGCCTTTAAATCAAACAACCTATGTAGAATGATGCCATTTTTCAAACTGTAAGAACAAAAAATGAAAAACTTACAGGCTAGTTTTTTAGGTAGTTCTTTATAGCATTGGTTCACACACAGTAACTTCATTTAGCTACTATATTTTGTTTCCATGACTCCCTTTTAAAATGTTGATTTTCCTTTAATTTCCAAGCTGAAAAAAAAATACAGGCACGGATCTAGGGAGGGGGCAGATGGGGCGCGCGCCTCCCAGTAATTCTGCAAAACCTTGCAAAATCAGCCCATTTTGGACAAGTTTCAGCCTTCAGTCCCCCGGTAATTTTGACGTTTTTCAAATCCTGGATCCGCCCCTGAAATACCTACCTGTGAAGCAGGACATTTCCCCAAATGAGTAGGTGTTGTGATGCAAAACCAGTAAAGGTGAGACCCGTAACAATTAACCTCACATGCATCTTTGTTGACAGTATATCAGTAGGTGCAAGCTGAACTGGGTGATCCTGGCCTGGCTCTACAGAAATAAGTTAGTCACTAATTAGAGAATAAAGGATTTGTTGTTTTGCCTAGCTAATCGTGTTATATTGGATGGGCAGTCCAATATTTTGAGTATCCACTGATTATTAGGTAGGCAAAACAATGTATCTTATTTTTCATTTTCATTCTTATTAAGTTTTGGTTGTTTTAATCACTGAAAATATTTTTGATTTAATAATATTAGTTAAAAAGACAAAACAATTCCCCCCTGTAAAAAATGAACCAACCCGTACTAGCTGCATGCACTGCGTAACCTTATATACGCATACATAACTACTTGCGCGACGACACACTTTCTAATATTGTCTTGTATTACATATGCAATAACCAATGATATTGTGTGTTTGCTGACTAAAGCCCACACACTGAATAAGAATGGTTCTTAAAAGAAGTAACCAAAGCCTTGTAATCTGAAATTGGTAGGCAAGCTGCAATTCATTATATGCTCTAAAGAGACATGAGGATATTTCCAGAAAGAAGCGCCCCCAATTTTTTTTTTAACCCTGGTTTTTCGCATATTTGGAATGATTACCAATGTATTAGATCACACCTGAAGTGAATAAGCCGAAAATGCTGTCTTTATGTAATAAGATGATTAAGTACTTTCTGTCGTGCATGACAGAAATTGAAAGCATAATTTTCTATAGGGATGATTACGATAGCAGGCACGTTCAAAACAAGGTTTGCGGTTTTCTTTTGTACTTGTTTGTCCAATAAACTTTCGAAACGTTCTTGGTAGGTGGTCTACAACCGATCCAGTGCAATTTTAGAGAAATTTGTATCCTAAAAAAAATCATCTCCTGTCACTTTAAAGAGACACAGGGACATTTCCAGAAAGAAGCATTCCAATTTTTTTTATTGGGTTTTTGCATATTCTTAACAATGCATTAGATCACACCTGAAGTGAATAAGCTGAATATGCCATCGTTATGTAATCAGATCATTAAGATGATGATTTACAATTTTCTATAATGCGTGACAGAAAAATCAAAGCATGCTTTTCTATGGGGACGATTATGATAGCAGGCAAGTTCAAAACATAGTTTTGTGTTTCTTTTTTACTTGTTTGTATATACAATAAACAAAGATGTAAGTGGGCTTATCATTAATTGGATTTCATGAACACTGTAGTTTTATACAAAACTTTTATTTGAAAATGACAAATACTTCTGCAAAATACACTCAGTAAAAAATATAATGTAAAAATAACTATTAAACTTTTTTTTTTTTAATAAATATTTCTCTTAACTACCTACCATGATTTGGTACTTCGTATGACGAAAACCTGCTTAATTCTAGCCACTCACTAGATACATTTTCTTGACTGGAAACTATTTTAATCAACATAAATAATAAAATGGAAAGAAGAGAAAATAATGCTAGCATTCCAAATCACTGATTCATGTATTTTCAAGCTCTGTAATTTTTAACATGCTTTGAAAACAAGAAAAATTATTATTGCAAGCATAGGCCAAACACCATTAACTAACTTATTATTACACAGTAGTCTATGGAAAATTGGTAACTTTAAACATGTTTCTTTCACATTTTTAAAAACTCTCACAGAGGAAATACAGCAATATCACACCTAAGTACAAGCTAAAATCACCAAACGACTAAATTTTCAACATTTGGCGACTAAAAAATTTTTCAGTCACTAAACTCACAGCACATCAAAATGCCCAGAACAAGATGCTATATAAGCGTGAAAATAGATGTGAAATTGAGTGAAATGCCTCTGATTTACTGTCCAAATGCCATTAACTTTGAGAAAACATACCAGTTTACCAAAATTATATCACTTTCCTAATATAACTAGTACAATTTTTTAGAGGCTATGCAAAAAATGAGTTTGCCCATGATATTTTAACCTTACCACAGCCAGGTTAATGTTGTATAACCCATATAGGTTATCAGAGTAAAGATATTTAGACAGCAGTTATAAGTGAGTGAATGATCTTGAGTGAGGGGTTTGTCTATTTTTAAAAACATGAATAGATAAAGGCAGGAGATGGATAGGTTGTAAACTATAAAATAATAGTTCCTTATTATCTTAAAACATAATTGCGATGCATTACTGGATGTATCACATTAATTTATATAGTAATGAAAGTTAATCACTCACCCTGTATGGCGATTAGGTGATACTGTTTATTTATGTCTATTACCGCGCGCTTCCCCGCTGTCCTTCTATTTTACAAGAAAAAATGAAACAAGTCTTGGTGAACTTCAATAATTCTCAGCCAGACCTATCCTACATGTGTATTCTGCTTGACAGCAAAACAAGTTTTATTGACAATATAGAACACCCTAAAGTATACACTAGTATACAAGCTGCTGGGGATGTCATTTGTTACATTAGCCTTTACGGTCCCAAGACAGAACAAACTCAGGGGAGCACACTCATAGATGGCCATAAAGTGTGCCTCGTGTCCAGGCAATGATCCACGGCAATGGTATGAAAAAACTGCTATTACAGCACCAGTACATTGTAACTGTAGCTGTGGGCTTAAAACCACTTCTGAATACAGAAACATGTTATGTGGTTTGTTGTAAACTTTATTTTGTTCCCGTCATGCGCACAAACAGCAAAAACTGGATAGCTTCTGATGGGAGGGGGAGGAGGGAGGAGGTGCACATATAGGGATAGGTTTATATAAGCATGAAAATAGTCAGACTTTTATGGTGGAAAATGTAATCACGTGACATAAAATAGTTTTATCTTTTCACCCAAATAAACGGGTCAACCGGTCATTAGTCGATTTTGATGGGAGCTTTTGGACCCGGGCCGGTCAATAGTCGATTTTGAGGGGAACTTTGGACCGGCCACGATTTAACATCGCCGTCCCCTAATTCATTCTTATTTAAGGTCCTGTATGCAGTCGCTAGGATCTTTGGTGAGTCGTCCTTTGTCTGCGGTTACACAGGCCTACAGTATTTTAATACTCGGTGTGTTGTGCAACTTTTCTGAATATAATGGATGATCAATTAGGATTTGCTTTTACTTGAAAGAAGATGCCATTAATGAGCTGTTGAATGGCATAGACAGTGAAAATACAAAGCAAGGCAATTTACAGATCTCGGTAAATGCGTTTTGGAGGGAGTTGAGATTCTTCAGGACATCGGCGAGCAAGCACCGGTGAGGCAGGATCAGCTCGACATTTTTTCTGAGCAGATATTACTCTAGTCTTGTCAAGAAGATGGTTGACTCTATCAAAAGAAGTCTATGGCAACAAAAAAGCATTCGTTATGGGTTTACAGCGTTCATATTTTACAGCACAGGAACTTTGACCATTGTTGAAGGATCTGAGTTCACGGAGAGTAATAAAATTGTGGATCGTGCTCCTATGCGGCAAGTTGCATAAACGTGGGGCAAAGGCCTCAGCGTCAAACACAAAGCTGAAATCTCGCCAGAAGACATGGGGAAGCTACAACAAAGCGCGCTAATAAAACATAGGGACACACCAAAAGGCCTTCAAAATAAGGTCTTTTGGATCTCTCATGTGTATTTCGTGAAAAATCGCGGGAGGCGGAACCTAGAGGAAGTCGCTGAAGATTACATCTTGACGAAGAGAGAGATGTGGCTCAGGACTTCCTCCCGTCGAGACCTGGGATGACAAAATCCACGCGTTGAGAAGGAGGTATGACGGAATCGTACAGCGGTGTATGTAAGAAATACATGGCTCAGAGCGTTGTCATTACAAAATATCTGGATTAGGTGAGTAAGCTTAATCCTAAGCTTTTCAGGGCATCCGTGGCAGAGAAAGCCAAAAAATATGCAGATGTAAGGATGGGTCTACAGTGTAAGATGGCTTGCTGTACACTGGGCACAAAATGAAAGTACGGCCGAGGTCGCAGGGTTGTCGAAACCATACACAAACCACAGCCTTTGTGCTACTGTGTAACCCGACTAGACCACCGCAGACTTTGCCTTCAAGGCGACTATAATGTCTGTAAGTGGCCATAAATCGGAATCTAGTACTCAAGCACTATGTCCGATAAACAGCGATTTTGTGAAAATGAAAATGCATGTCAGCAGCTCTAGCAAAGGATTGTGAAGACAGGAGAGAGGAGAGCATGCCTAGAGCCAAAGCAAGATCTTCCGGGCCCCAGTAACGCCGCTGTTGATAGAGATGTTGTTCAATCAATCAACCTCAATTGACACAACAATACTTTTAGCCCTAGTGGAAGAGGCGCCACCCTTTGACCAGCAGCAGTACAGAGGCAGGTAATCTGCAAGAAATGAGTATGACATCAATAAGAACGAAATGTGTCCAATCTCCATCAATCAGTGGATCAACCATCCAGAATTTCAACTTTCATGGATCGGTTACATTCTATAACCACAACCTCACTATCTAAAATTATAGCTTGAAAAATAAACGTAAATATTTGATGACATATAATTTTGCTATTTTAAAACGGTTAATAAGCTTATTCTGTTACTGTCCTGCAATGACTCAACCTAGCCTATGCCTAGCTAGGCGCCCCGCAGTTTTGATTGACCCACCCCACAGCTAGGCTTAGCCTAAGACACTACCATGGAATTATTGTCTCTGTTTCGAACTTGGAACTGTTTATACGCGTGGATAAGGCTATGGATGATTTTGTTACCATTAATTGGAATGTTACTGTTTGCAAACTTGAATTGAACTGTTTCCGTGGAAAACACAACTTTTTGGCGAGGATCCATTATTGTTTTGGACTTGATTTATAAACTTGGGGAACTAGTGATTTGGACTAATGGGGAAACTCAATTCTCTGCTAAATTCATGACGTGAATTATGTGCGTAGTCCATTAACACTATGTTGGTATTTTAATATTTTTATGTAATTGATGCCGTTTTTCCAAACCAACAAATGACAACAATATTTTACATGCGTTATTAAAACAAATATTTACTGCTCTTTATTCGGGCAAACTGTAACATATTTGCCCTCGGATGACTGCAGACCAGTGGTCCTACTATTGCCTCAAGACCTTCGTCTCGGGCATATTACGCCCCACGTCTGCATCGCCTCGGGCACATCAATTTTTGTACCATTGCCCTCATGAGCATAAATATTTGTAATACTATACCCAATCACCCACCTCAGAGCATTAGAGTTATAAAATGTAAGAGATCCAGAATAACAATTTGTCATTTTCAAATGAATTTGTCAGACAACTTCTTGCATTACTCAGAGTGGGACACATATACTTTAGTATGCCTCGAGTATAAATATTCTATACTACTAAAAAAATGAGATTGTCTTTCTGTCCAGTCGTCCACCATTTTAATTAATCTTTGACATATGGTGCTGATATTTGGAATGAAGGTAGGGAAGGACAGTCTAACTTTAGTTACATGTTTCAGATGTAACCCAAAGGTCAAAGGTCATATAGAGGACAATATGAGGTCCATTTCCAAGAACAATGCCTAACTAAAATGAGATCTGTCTGCGAGTCTGTCCGGCGATGCGTTTCGTTATGCTTTTGACATTATGGGGCGATATTTGGCACATGAAGGTAGGGGGAACTCTCACTTTGTTTGCAGGATTTTTTGAGATGACCCCAAAAGTCAAGGTCACTAGAGGTCAATTTGCTTAGAAAATCCCTATGACACCAAATTTTGGTCAAAATGACCGCTGACCTGAGTTCAAAGGTCTCGCACAGGGGAGATGCACTAGTTACACATTAATAAGGGAAAAGTGCAATTATCATTTCTGCTTTACAATCAGTGTTGCCACTCATCTCAAAATTGTGTTACTTTCATGCACAGCAGAACCAATTGGAAAATGAAGCACCCAACTCTCTAATTAACATGTTGCATTGGTCAACATAACTTCAAAAAACACATCTAGAACACACTCACATACACACATGCTCATCTCGCACACATGCCACACACACATACATGGGCCACACACACACACACACACCCCTATGGTGTAGAAAAAAGGAATTTAGTTTCCTCACCTGAAAGCAGTGGCTTACAGACTGATTCCTGTTGATGTCAACCACTCCTCAAAAAAACTTTTTTCAAAGGTGTACCTAATATTAATCAATCAATTATCTTCATCAAAAATTGCTTTAAAGGTATTTACAATATAACTTTAGATGAAATTTAGATAAACAATGGGTGATACTGTAATTTTTAAAGGTGGAATTACCCTTTGGGAGGCTTACAAATAAATATTACAACATTAAAATGGAGAAGGAAAATATACCTTTATATTGGTTTTTTTTTTATTTGACATTCATTGGAGCTTCCGTCAAAGAGTGTTGGGATGGTCAAACAATGTTAACTTCGCAAATGGAAAATTTCCTATGATATTTCTTATGTTTTTATTGTTTCTCAAGCTGCGATATTAAATTGGCCATTTAAAAAACTCATATCTCAAGGTAAAGAGCTTTTGATCTCTAATTTCCAACAATTATTGTGAAAATTCAACACGCACTTTTCTAATGATTTTAATAAAAGTAAACGGGCCATTTCTCCGTTAAAGTGTCAAGTTGTGATCTCCAAATGACGAACTATCAACATTAGGAATTCCGGAAAATCATTGAAAATCGTAAACTTTAAGATCCTCAGAACATGGAAACAGTCCAGGGTGATCTTAAAAATATTTATATCCGGATTTTTAGTATATTGCTAACTGTTTAACACTTAAGTAATCGATCTGTCGTAAACGTTTCGTCGGGCCTTTTTCTAGTCGTGTCTGTTCTGATGAAAGTACGTGCTTCACGACTTAGTCTCTATACCTTAACAGGTATTACCTTCATACCAAAGCATGGTGTGGTATTCGACTTTATGTACATGTATCACGCCATATTGCAAGAACGTAGCAGGAGGGAGGTAACGTACTGGCGCGGTATGAAGGTAACAGGAGGGATTTCTTTCATTATAGGCTGGAAAGTGTGTAACGTTGAAACCAGATTTTTATGCAAAACATGTATAATATACACATTGACATCTCGATTATCCATATTGGAACATAGGTATTCAGTATTATTAGCAATTTTGTAACCATTCGAATCATTGTAACGTATCTGTCTGCAAATTGGCGACATGCTCTTCAAGAACTCTTGCGAAATTTTAATAATCCAATATCTCAGTTTTAAATCCCTGCCCCACCACTTAACAATAAGTGCATAATAGAGGCTGATAAAAATGCAATGCAATCTGTGATATGCGCTCTTGTGTAACAAGCAGGGACCATTTTAAAGAACGATTGGGTGGCGACATGGCGAAAAGCAGACTTATGGACATCTTTAGCCTTATTGCTTGATACTTTCTCATCCGGTTACATCTTCTAGTCCGGATCATTTTGAAAACATACTCTAAGTATGATTTAGGATTCATAAACCTTCATTCTTAAAGGCCAAAAAACAAGCTTTAAATGTGCATGCGTGGGCGACCCTAACAATGACTTTTTGAACCTTTATCGGGAAATGGGACAAAGGCATTCTAAAATATACTAAAACCTTGATATGATATGTCATTTACGTTTTCTATTGAGCATCCAGTATGTCCGGGGAGATATTTCCTCCGTAAATAGTGTTACGATAGTGGAGAGAGGGCCAAAAATGTTTTACTGGAACGAAGCATTCGGGAAAAATAGCCAATTAGTGCCCCAAGTGAAATTTGCCGAGTAGAGATCATTCACGGGTAAATATTGCAATGCATTGGGATTGACCCCGTTACGGAAATGATAGCACAGTTCTGTTATATGTCTGTATTACGTTGTTGATTCTCGAATTTCTCCCAAAATCTAAGTCCAGTTAAAAGGCTGACTCAGAGATTTCCCGATGAGGGCGCCTCAATTTTCAAACAATTGTGTTTTTTGCAGTTACATAATGCTAGTCCAACTACTAATCACTGTGTGAAAGAGCTAAGCTCAAATCGGAAGTCCTTCATATAGAAAATCACATCTTCGTTTAAAAATTCCGGATTCCGGAATTGTTAGACAACAAGTATCCTATGGCACGGTGGATTACACATAAAGTTTATGCATCAAAACAAAATTCCGAATTATTCTCAATCTTTGGAATTGACGCATTCTAGGTGACTATCTTTAGTTCTAGTTGAATATTTTTAATTAATAATTAAAAAATTAGTTCAGAAATCTCGAGTCAGACTTTAAGAGACATGAGGAGATTTCCAGAAAGAAGCGCCCCCAATTTTTTCGAACCCGGGTTTCTTTTGCATATTTGGAAGCTTTCCAATGTATTTTGAAGATCACACCTGAAGTGAATAAGCCGAATATGGCCGTCTTTATGTAATAATATGATGATTTAGTTACTTTCTGTCGTGCACGACAGAAAGTAAAGCACAGTGTTCTATGGGGACAATTACGATAAGTAGGCAAGTTCAAAACAAGGTTTATCGGTTGTCTTTTGACCGTTGTCCAATAAACCTTCGGAAGTTTTGGTAGGTGGTCTACCAATCGATCCTGTGCAATTTGAGAGAAAGTCGTATCTTAAAAAATCTCCTCCTGTAAGTAAGCGAGATGCTTAGTTATCTTCAGCACCAAGCATTACGCTATAGAAAACAACGAGCACGGCGTATTTTAGTGGCACTTACAGTTGTTTCACTGCTCCATACATCAACCCGTGCGTTGCTGATCTAAATTGTAAGCTGTGCCGTTGCTTCAGTGACCCAGCCAATTTCCGGTTTCTCTACTGCATGCGCACTGATGCGGAGCGGGGTCTTTTTCTATTGACGTGATACGGTATGTTCTCGGGTAAAAATCCTTCCGAAACAAGGATGGTTGCCAGAGAGAATTTCCCCGGTAAAAAGTCGCAAATACCAGAGAAGGTCATTTTGCTATTAACTAGTTTTAATCCTTTACCCGGTTTGATCCGGAAAATATTGCTCAATAGAAAAACGCCTATAGTTGTGTCAAGGATTTCCCAAAACGATTTATCTTAGAGAGATGGGATGAAAAGAAATTAAAACATACCATTTGGACTATGCATTGAACCACAATATTTCCACTAGCCCCATGGGAACTTGATTTAGGTGGGATCTTTGGTACACAGTTGGCAAAAATAATTATTTTTTTACTTTCTTGACCAATGACCCCCCTTAAATCAAGTTCCCATGGGGCTAGTGGAAATATTCTGGTTCAATGCATAGTCCAATTCAACAATGTATAATATTTCATTTGACATTTTAGATTACAAATACAGCGTTCACCGACCGCATGTGGAAACAGCTGGAAATTATATTTAGGGTTAACATTTGGGTCAACATTTTTATCACAGACACACAGACAGATACACACACACATACTACCAAAGCAATCCCCTGTGTGCCCTTTTGCAGAGGACACCAAAAAGTAGGAAATATGTTTTGTTGGTTACATAAAAAGCTAAGTAAACTTTAGATTTAGCAATTAAGTACTGTTGCAATAGAAAGTGAGAGTGAGTTCGTAAGACAGATTGGAAATAAAGTAATCAGTGACTTAATGATAATTGTCTTACCTGATTGTACTATGGCCATAAAAACCAAGTTTGCATCAGCGCTGTTCTCAATAGCCAACATGATCACACGTTCAGTGTATGTAAGGGGCGAGAGTACTATCTCTTGAATACACTGTGCTGGTAAAACCTGTGTGAGATTGCCATAACTGGCTTGGGAATAAGAGGCATCTTCAAGAAAACCATAGAATCCAAAGATTTCAAAAAGACCTGCAGGTGTGTTGAGGAGAATTCGATCAGGAAAGGAGATGACTTGCTTGATTGTGTTGTGTACTTAAAGAGTCACTGCAGATTATGTAGGTTGTTGGTATAGACACCTAGGGAGTGAAATAGTATACAAATATTTAATGATCATGAGGAATCTTGTGGAATCTATGGCCCCGAGGGGAACTGGGAGGGCGTGCGGTACTATTTCTCCCAAGGACCGAAGGTCTTGGGAAAATGGTACCCCACGCCCTCCAGTTCACCGAGGGGACCAATAGATTCCACAAAGATCCGAATAAGATCATTAAATATTTGTTTTATATCCTTCATGAATATATTTTTTGTTCATTGATTGGTTAAAAGTGAAACTGAGCCTGAGGCCTACTTAACAAAAATATGCCTTGCCTGTACTGTACTCTGTAGGCTAGGCTAGCTAGGGCTAGGCTAGGCTAGGCTAGGCAAGAGCTTGAACATTGACTGCCTTTTAGGCAGAGGAAAGTCCGCCCCACTTACGATATCAACACCTTTTTCGGTAAATAATGACGCTGAAGTCTGTACCGAATTTACTCCCGGAATTTACTGCATATGATATAGCATGTATAGCTCACCTTTCTGTTTCCGTGCACAGTCATGCAGTGATGCAGCGTTGAGATCATATCAGCGTTGTCCATTCCATGACATTAAAATAAAAATCACCGCAGGAATCACCCGTGTTATTTACACAACTCCTCGAACACTGACAGAACATACGTAATTTTTTTTTGTATTCTTATTTCTCACTATCCGTGCAGAAGGTTTCCCACCGGTGTTATTGCAACTGGGCGCAGCCATGCATGTTGTTGCTACGGGTGTCGACGAAATAGCCTCAACAATGTGTCAACGTTCCTTTTAGAGCAATAACTAATACGAACGTACACATACGTTGAGAAATACAAGTAAGAGTCTGTGCACTCTCATGCATAACGTCAATAGTCGTAGCTAGTCGTATTGACCACAGCGAAAGAACCAATAAAGGAACTGATAACACGGGTATCGAGGCTAGAGGGAAATAGGCGCCTATTTCCCTAAGGAAAATAGGCATCTATTTCCCTGTGATCTCTCTTTCGCTCTCTTTCTCGTAAATAGTTAAACTATTTGTGGTCATGTGACGCACTTTTAACCAATCAATGAACATGAATATATTCATGAGGGATATAATAAGAGTTATACCTTAGAGTGATTGAGAATGTCTTTGAGGTTGATGTGATTAGTTAGTCTGAAAAAAGCCTGCAAATAATGAATGTTTAAGAGTACAATGGTAAGAATATTTTCATGATTTGAAAGATGAAATGTTCCATTCAACGAGGCCTACCTTGAGCTTGGCTTAGCCCAGCCCTAGCCAAGGCTAGGCTTACCAGTGCTTAGCCTAGACACAGCATACACAGGGCCTAGCCAAGCTATCCCTAGATATTGAATTTACAATTCTTAAAATTTGTCATTTATATTCTCTAATACAGGGTCTATCCACTGTTACTACCTTTAAAAACTTGACCTGAACAAATTACCGCTGTGTGAATTCCAAGTATAACCCCCTGCAAACTCACACAAGATTGTGTGTTGCATTGTTCGTTCAAGCAAAGCCTGGACTATCTACGAAAGCTAAGCAAGTTCTGAGACAGTACCGCAGCACTGATCATAAATATTGCATAATACCCACAGTGAAGTTTCGTATAAGTGCGTGTATTAGGCCTCCCGTGTTTTGTGAAGACACAAGGAGTGCCATAGAACAAAATGTATGGAACAAAAATGCGTGCCGAATGGAACAAAATTGCACGGTTTTGATGTGAGCATGCAATGTACCATTTATTGAATAACATGTGACCTCTAATCCTCCAATCAAATGACAAGGAGGAGTTATATAATACTGATTATACTCATGTTCATAATTCCCCCCCCCCCCGAGAGTTTCAAAATTAAGGAAAAACGGGGTTTAATCAATAAATTGTGTAGAAATTAGGTTTTTTTTACCTATATGAGGTAATCGTGTAATGTTTCGCCCCTCCTATGATTTTACCCTGGCGACGCCCCTGGTTGCCAAGTATGCTTACTTGCCTGCCAAAACATACCTGAACAACATCATACTCTTGGAATTCTGAAGAAGTAATCATAATGACACTGCCATTTCCAATTCCACCAATGGCAAGATTTGGAGTCGCAGAAGGAATGGATGTGATCCTGTAAGGTCTGCTCTGGAGTAATGCATCGATATCCATAAAGTCAACAGATGCTCCCAGGATGTTGTTGTATGGAGAGTTGGCATCTGGTTCGGTGGCTTGCCTAATATAGCCATCAGCATGAATCATGTGTCTAGATATGAGCAGAAAAATTAAAGTGACAGGATATTTTTTAAAGGATACAAATTTATTTCAAATTGCACTTGAGACCACCTACCAAGAACGTTTTGAAGGTTTCTTGGACAAACAAGCATGAAAGAAAATTGCAAACGTTGTGTTGAACTTTGTTGTAGAGGTTCATCAGGATCGTTGAGTAATATTATGTAGTAAGTTCATTATTACTGATCCATGTCAACTTACTTGAGTTGTGGACGTTTCAGGAACGACTGTTCCTTTCATCAGCACTGAGATGAGACTGGTGGATGTCCAAGTTTGGTTGTTGATTTTTTCAACCTGGAGTTGCCAGTTGCTTCTCCAATCCTTGGGGATTTTTTCTCCAACAGCTCATCATAAATGTGTGAAAGAAAGTATTGGCCCTCGTCGCGGTTCAGATGCGTCGCCCCCCCCCCGGCTTTTTTTTTTTTTTTTGTTTTTACGGATTTCAATGGCCCCTCCTTAACCAGCGGTTTATATTTATTTTGCTCTGTTTCCTAGGACCTTAACCCTCGATCCCGCCTATAACATGTTTCGTTCTTACTACAACGTGATCCTGTGATAGCGGACTTGTGGATAGTGGACAACGATTCTTTCTTTCCTTCCTCGCAGCCTCTGGTAATCACTGAAGTACTGACCTTGCCAACTTCCTCGCTATGTTCTTTCAATCGCGTCCCAAATTTACGTCCGGTCTCCCCTGTGTATTCCTGGTCGCAATTGATACGTTGGAGTGAGTACAAGGCATCATTGTATCTGGTTCACAACGTTTGTCTTTATGGGATGAACCAGCTGAGGCGCAGAGTAGACCCGGGTTTCCAATCGCTGTAGCAATGTGGTCATTACCGGCTGCTGATCTTCTCCGACACACCACATACATACGGAGAACAACATCCTTTGCATTTTTCTTCTTCTTTTTCCTTTTGTCTCTTAACCTTTTTGTTTTGGCTGTCTCATCTGGGTCTAACCTTATCAAAGTCCACTTTGGGTAGCCCCAACACGATTTCAGAGCTCTTGGACTTTTCTTTTCTCATCTTTCTTATCATCTTCCCTGTACTGTGTTGTCCTTTCCTGTCATACAATGTCCTGATGACTCCCAACTTTGTGCAAGGATGGGAGACTCATAGTTAAACTAACTGGTCCAGTTGTGCGGGGGCTTTATGTATACCAGTAATTTACGAACCCAATCTTCCTTTCTTACAAAAGTATCCAGAAAAATAACTTCCTTCCGTTTCCTTCCTTCTCGTAGGTGAACTTGATGGAACCCGTTTTTCCCACTTGGTTTAGGTGGTCCGTGATTGGCTAACAGAGAATCCTTTATTATTATCTCCAATATGTCATCCACATAACGAATCCATATTTTGGTTTGCAGTTGATGGGTGCAGTGGCGATAGCCTGTTGTTCCAGTGTGGCTTCCATAAAATGTTTTGCCGCTATCACTGGTGACACTGGCTTCCCCATCGCTGTTACCAACTAATTGGGCGGTAGATTTTTTTTCCTGGAATGTGAATATGTGTAGTGAAGAATGAAGTTGAGCAGATCAATGACATCTTCGCTTCTTAGATTGTCCAATTTTCTTTAATTGTATACATTCAAAGATGTCTTCCTTCTTCTTTAGTCTTTCTCTCACAATGTCCAGGACTTGGTCAATGGGCGTGTTTGGTAAAGAGGCTCACGACATCGCTGAGAATTAGGATGTCGTCTTCCGCAAGAACAACATTTGAAGTTGTTCATACCAGATTTAAGAGTTCTGAACGTGGCTGTGTTTTGTTTTACCCACTAACGCACCCTAAGGATATCTGCCAACCACCTGATGTATTGTAGTATCCGATAGTTCTAGTACATCTACGATTGGGTCGCAAAGTGGGGTACCCAGGCTTGTTGATTTCGGAGTGCAATATGGCGGGGACATTCTGGCGTTCGGATACAGATCTTTAACTTGGCTTCAGTTATCTTAAGTACCTTCCTTCTTTAGGTCGGTGAGAGTGGCGACAAGCTTCCGTTTGTACTTTTGGTGTCGGATCTGCCAGGGTAATTCCATGTATGTTTTTCTTATCATCCAACATGGTCTTGACCTTCTCCACATAATCATTCTTAGCTCACACGCCTGTAGATTTAACCTTTATCAAGCCGGTAAATGATATAATCCTCGGCTTTTTTTGAGGTCTTTTAAAAATGCTTGCCGTTCGTCTTGGTCACATTTTGTTGTTGGAGGTTTTGAAGATTTTTTAACACACTCGCCACTTTAGCACGTACTAGTGGCTTTCCGGCTTTGCGGTGATTCCGGCAGCCACCTATCCTCCCGTCGCTATCACATTCCTCCCCACACACTTCAATGAAATTACCAAGAGCTGCGAGGAGAGAATCGTTGTCTACCATCCACAAGTCCACTATCACAGATCACGTTGTAGAACATAACCAAACACTTTATAGGCTGGGACATGGGTAAGGTCATAGGCACAGAACAAGACAAATTAAACGCTGGCTTAAGGAGGCCATTGAATCCGTAAGCGGGGCGACGCCATCATGAACCGCGACGAGGGTCAATATTTTCTTTTTCCCCCCCTTTTTCTTTCACGCATTTATGATGAGCTGTTGGAGAAAAAATCCCCAAGGATTGGAGAAGCAACTGGCAACTCCAGGTTGAAGAAAATCAACAACCAAACTTGGACATCCACCAGTCCTCATCTCAGGTGGTGATGAAAGGAACGTCGTTCCTGAAACGTCCACTACAAGTAAGTTGACATGGATCAACAGTAATAAAGAACTTACTGACTAATGTTGTGTTGAACGTGCCTGCTATCGTATTCATCCCAAATAGAAAAGCCTGCTTCGATTTCTGTCTTCTTCTGCTGTATATGAAAGCAAAAATACTAAATCAATCTTATTGCTAAGATGGTGTCCTCGGTTTATTCACGTTCATACACTTACCTACTACATTGGTAAGCATGACAAAACTGGTTTCGAAAAAAATTGATGGTGCTCCTCTGGCAATGTCCTCATGTCCTTTTACCAAAATATATCTAAAGAATGATAGGACTGCATCGCAGTAACCTACTGTAGGATGCTTGAAAACTTTTTTATTGAAAATTTTTTTTATTGAATTTCATATTTACTACAGCTCATATTTTATCATCAGTTGTTCAGTAGCGCATCCTCACAGATCACATGCGCACAACACACGGTGGTGGCGGGACCTTTTTTGGTGGAGTGGCCCTAACCCCTCTAATATGCCTCTTTTTTTTTTTTTTTACTTTTTTTGACATCTCATCCCCCCCCCCACCCCCCAACAAAAGGTGTTGGGACTTTTTCCGTGTCAAAGGTGATTTAAGTTTTGGAACTTTTTAAAATCGAAAATCGGGGAAAAGTGGACTCTTTTGCCCCTTTTTTTGGAATTGTGAAGGATGCGAACCACAACCACTACACCCCCATTCTACCCACCAGCCCTGTACAGCACCTGCAGTGAACAAGTAGTTTCAAAATGCAAAGAAATTCAAATTCTCACGCATAATTGTTAAATGACCCATGATCTGTTTGTAATTGCATATTAAAAAAAACAACAGCTGTTCTTAAAATTCTTTTAAAAAAAATTGCCACTTATTTCAACATTTCTTTTACCACCAGTTATGAAATTAAACATTATGAAATGGTGACCTAATTATTCCTTTTCCTGGAAACGTCGCAAATGTATGTATCAGAACTTACAGATGAATGTAATAGTACGTTCATCACTTTGA
>JAMKCH010018824.1:0-22517 GCA_023653785.1 Ophioderma brevispina
GCGTAGCTAGGGAGGGGAAAGGGGAGGGGGCACATGCCCCGGACACCACCTCAGGGGGGGGGGACGCTGAAATGATGTTTTGGAAAAATAAAAAGAAAAAAAAATACCGTTGTTGTGATTTTTGTTGTTATTGTCACAGGCAGTATAGTTCATCCACTTCAAGATGATGAGATAAATGAGATCTCTCCGAAGGCATTCAAACATACTAAAACTGAGAGGTTCCGGGGTTCCGTCACCTTGACCACCCGCGAGGGGCAGTATAGTTCATGTGCTTCAAGATATTGAGATATTTCTGAGATCTCTCTGAAGGCACTCAAGAGCTTGCACGGGCTCCGAACCCTGGACCCCGCCTAGGGGCAGTATAGTTCATCAGCTTCATGATTGTGAGATAACCGAGAGTTCTCCGGATTCGCTGAAACATGCTAAAACCCAAGAGCTTCGCCCCTTTATCCCCGCAACGTTCAGCATAGTTCATCTGCTTCAAGATAAGGACATAACCCTTCTCCGAAAGCACTCGAACATGTTAAACTCAAGAGCTTCCTGGGTCTCTGCCCCTGAACCCCCACAAGGGGCTTTTCCCCATTACCCTGTTTCCCGTATGCGCTGAGATCGACGGCTTGCCCTGTGCTGCTCATGTGTGGAGTATGGATGCCTCCTGCCGGCTTGCCGCGGGGTGTCTTCGGCCAGCTCCAGCGGACAACTTATACATGCAGCAGCGTAGCATGCATGAGCATAGCTGCCAAGTATCTGGTATGGAGCGCCCTGTGCTTGGACAGAGGCCGGCTGCTGACCGCCTTAGGTCCGGGGTAGTTTCTTAGGCAGTTCCGGTCCTTTGAAATAGTCTCTAAGGAGTTTGGGGAGTTGGCTTGCGGAAAGAAAGACTTGCTGTCAACCAAGTGGCATCTATTGGTATTGAGCCTGGTGAGCGTCTTCCGCCTGGGGCTGGCTTCTCATGGGCTGAGTGGCGGTGTCTCAGCTGATTGAGATCCAGAATCGGCCGATCAAAGGTTTCCTTGCAGAAGTGAGTCTACCTGGAAGCAGATCAGGACACTGGAGCATTTCTTGGTCTGCCCAATTTTGGTGCAACAATGCACAGACAAGGACCTTGCAGAATTCAGTGAAGCAGCCAGACATTGTACCCATCTCTGGCTAGATCACATTTGAGAACCACTGTATTTGGATACGATAAGAAGAATTTCCTATTTTCATAAGCATTGGTATTGTTCAATCGGCGATCTTTTAAGCAATGCTGTTTCCTTGGTATACGAGCTTAAATGCAGCTCCTTTGATTCAGAAATTGATCTTCTCTTTCCTCCTCCTCTTCTTGAGTCATGTCGTAATTGTCTTCTTCTATTATGTCAGACAACTCTTGTGGCATCAACTCTCCTGATGGCCACTTGTATCTAGTGCACTTTCATTTAACTTCCAACCATGATCATCTGGTGGAGGAATTTCTTGCTCTGCCACATCTGCCTGGAACCAAATCAGGGCTTGATAATTGGCTCTCTGGATGTGCATTCTCAACAAATCTCTCATAAGAGTGCTCTGGCACATCAGTCAATCTTCCAAGGCTTAGGAAGGCATCGATATACTTGTCACATTTTGACTTACCACCCCGTCTACCTGATCCATTTGTGAACCAACTCCCGATCCCCCCCTTGATTTTCGTCACTGAACTCGATTCCTGTAAATTGGTACCACGGGTAGCTTAGAGTTTCTTCTTCATTGGTATCAATAAGGCCAACATCCCCATTATCACGTCCTATGACGTCATATGTTGAGGAAAGTGTGAAATATATGTACTGATTATAGGTGGAAAATTTATATTCGCAATTTTAGGACTCAAAATACATTATTATAGCACTAAAATGCTCTAAATTTTTTATAAAACTAGTCATTTTCCTTTCCTCCCCATCAAGTAGAGCCAACAACCGCATGAAAATAGGATTTTCCTAACATTTTTGGCAAAATAGAATTTTCCCCCTATTTGTCTATGGAAATTGGACAATTTTGCTACTGGCGAATCTTTAAATGACGTCATGTGATGTAATGCTAGGCCTGTTGGTACGTATTTGGTATCAATGGAAAGAGGAGGACCATAGCTATCTATTGGTAACAAAATTCAAGTGCTGTGATGTTTTTGCGTTGTGCTAGGCAATGTTGGTACTCTCTCCCCGAAGAGTGGTGGTTGCATTTTGGCAGCCATTTTAAAAAAAAGCGCCCTCCCGTTGAAAAAAACCCAGGGTGGGATTTTTGCAGACACCTGAATTCAGTTGCTTATGGTTATAAGCTTCACAAATGGTTTGTCTCCCAAAATCCCCGGGGGGTGCAGGGGGGGGGGGTCATGGTAGCCCGTAGTCTACGTTTGCCTCAACGACAAGTCAGCAAAGCCCAGTTAAAAACTGAAGTCTGGCATCCATGAAGCACCGTACTAAATCCACCAGAAGCTCCAATCAGAACCTTGATGCTGCTAAGAAAAGGCTCACTTGATGATGCTTACAATGTGGGTGCTTTGAGGATCAGGAAAGTCCAAGGCTGAAGCACTTGACCCCCTACATCTTGAAAACAAGCATGCTGCTGCCTGGTAGGTCTTGAGGGAGCTGACCGATAAGATGGCCACCCACCTATAAGAATCAAAAGGTGAAACAACTGAAGAGCGCCTTGACAACGTGGTTCAGCACTTTAGTTCTCTACTTGGCAAGCGAGTTCAGAATACACTAACCTTGATGAACCTTCCTTCCTTCAAAATCACAAGATAGCAGACACCCCTCCCATCCAGACTGGACCGTTCACTATAGAGGGCTTCAGATCTGCTAAGAAACTGGAACACACATAAACACACCGGTTCCCGACATACAGTCGGCAGGTAATCTGGAAGAATCCACTATTCCCTGATCCAACTGTTAGAATTGTAACAACACCTCCTGGGAACCAAACCAGCTGCCTTTTCATTATCATTCATCATTCCTCTACCAAAGAAAGTGGACCTCCAACACCCCAAAACTACAGAGGAATCACCATTGGCCTCTAAGATCTTCAACTCCATGCTGCTCAACAGAATCACTACCTCACATAGACCATTCTCAGACGGAACCAGAACGGTTTCCGCAAGGCGATCAACACTTACCTCCGATACTTGGGATCATAAAAGAGTTGAGCATTTCCTTCCAAAGAGAAAAGCTTTCAATTGTGTTTGTAGCTTTTTCCAAGGCTTTTGACAGTGTAAACAGGGATGTAGCTGCATATTCTCGCCCACTACCGGTGTCCCAGATGAGACTGTCAGGCAATTGCCATCATGTTGATAACCCCATCAAAGCTTTGTGCAGACGAGGACGGCCCACAAGGAATTCCTAACAACTACTACTACTGAATCCTCCAGGCGATACTTTCTCCCTATCTCCTTTGTAGCGTGGACATCATGAACGTACAAGGACTCACCATCAAACCCAAGCGTTCTAGACGTCACCAAAGTCATAATCTCCACAACCTTTGACTAAGCAGATGATCTATCTCTAACAGCTGATCTGATATGTGGTGCAATCAAGATCTACTACATCGCTTGAGAATGCTGCAGACAAAGGTCGGCCTACATCTAAATGCCAAGAAGACTGAATATATGACTGGTCATGAGGAAGATGTCATCAACCTAGCTGCACAACAGATGGTAGCCACTCAAAGAGGTCAAGGACTTCAACTATCTAGGGTCCTATTTGCCGACAGCAAGAAAGACTTCTGTCACGCAAAGGACAATCTTGGAATGCCGTCAATAAACTACACCATTTATGGCAATCTGGTATCTCAATTCAACCAAGCTGATTCTTAGAGCCTGTGTAGAGAGTATCCTGTGATATGTCTCTGAGAGACCTGGACCATGAAGAAAGAGCTACAGGATAGACTTTATGGCACCTACACCAAGCTTCTTATCGAGTACAAAACATATCCTGACGTGAAGCACAAGACCAAGGCACATGCAGATATTGGGATATCCCTCAAATTTCATCCTCTGTCGCCCAGTACTGAGCACGATTTGCGGTCACTGTATCGTCGATTGATCAGTAGTCTCAGACGTCATGCGTCACTGTTGGAGTTACAGTCATGCCAAAAAACAGGGGTCGTCCCCTTTTAACTACTATTGAGTGATTGCTCGAGCATTCAACAGGATAGATAGTAACCCCTTCGGAACAATGGACCTTCGGATAAAAACATTTCGGAACAAAAAAACGATTCGGAAGAACGGCCTGTACCCAACCAGGTATGTTAACTAGTCAAGTACCAATGCACATCGGCAAAAATCTCCAAATTTGGAACTTGGGCCACTCTTAAACATGTGCTATTATTGCTTTAAGTTGCATTCAGAGAGACGATTTTGGTGTTTTATGGCCCAATTTTAAGCATCAACCATGCATGTCAAAAAATAAAGCATTGAAGATCAAAAGTTATTTCCCCAAACCCTACTTTCAACGTACAAAAAACGATGACCCGAGACCCTTAGCGGGAGTCAAAATGACGATTGTTGTTAACGATGAACATAACAAAACATTCAAACATTTGTCCTTCGTATGTGTAAGTTAAGATGGCTATTCATCGTTGTGCTGGAAAAATCCTTCTATATGCATTTAACCTTTGGAAATTAAAATATCCGATGAACTTAGGTCACTCTTTCCAAATCTCCTTTGTGTAAAATAGATTTCTCATGCGAACAAAAACACGCAGGATATTGTGTAAACAAACACCAAAAGAGTGTTATTTTAACACAAAATAATGTTGAAATTAACACAATAGGGTGTTCAAATAACACCAAAGGAGGTGAATTTGACACCCTCTTGGTGTGGTCCTCTAGAACACAGGCGGTGTTAATTTTTAACACCCTAGGTTTTTGCAAAGAGACATTCTGATACGATTTTCGCTCCAGCAAAGTCTCTTCTACAATTTGCAGATGGCTTATAAAATATGAATTATGAACATAATAGGAAGATTACATTATGTTAGAATTAAATGGTTACAACCTAGGATGTTTTGCAAGCGGGCCCTTCCACACTGTTAAAAATGTTCTTACAAAACGTTTTAACTGTCAGCCGGTATCGCAAACTTTCACAATAACTGTAAAAACTGTAAAAAAAACGGCGTTTTAACTGGTGTAAGTGCAAATAACTGTTAAAAACATCGTTTTAACTGTTTTGAGGTCACAGCTGTCAGTTAAAACGGACGCCGGTTTTTAATAAACCATTTTAAACAATGCACATAGGGGCTTTTGAATCAGATGAGGATTCTATGCATATGTATGCAAATAGATGTACAATGACCGTGCCTTGACTGTGTGATGACATCTGCACAAAAGTCACGAAGTGGAGCTCACAGTACTCACTCATAATGTCAGAAGAGGAGCTCACCGTACTCACTCAAATGTCACGAAGAGGAGCTCACAGTACTCACTCAACTGTCACGAAGAGGAGCTCACAGTACCCACTGAGCTACAAGAGCTTCCGATACTGCTATCTGAGGCATGTGCATTTTCAAAGTAATAGATTTCTTTAGAAAGGTGTCCCAAGCGCCACTTCTCGTCATCTTCGAAATCGCCGTCAATCGCTTGCCAAAACTCGTCGTCATCATCCGTGGTCACTTCTGTACCTAAAATTTACGACTTTAATATTGCAGTGGCCCAGCACTTCATTGAATATATCCCAAACGTCTTTTGCAACTTACTAGAAGCAAAGCAATATTTCTTGGTAATTGTCGAATGTCAGAACAACTTGGCATTCATCTGTAAGCGTCGCGATGGTGTTAATTTGTGAAGCCTGTAGACAATCCCTTCCACTATAGACATGGCCACCAACAACATTGTCTTCGTTTTTGCTTTTGGGAGCTGAAAGAGAGGGTCCCGCGATATGACAACAGTCGGTGTCTTAGACATTCCCTGTCTTCATCAGATACATCTCGTTTGGTTCACTGGTTCAGCTGGTGCAACGGCGACAGCGTTGATATCTGCTTTTCATATGGGGCTATTGCGCATGTCCACATGTACATGTGCTGGCGCAAAAGTCGCAGCAAAGATTTGGGCCGCTTCAGTCAGGCGTTTTTCTTTGTCAAATGCCTTAAGTATTGTTACTCGTCTGCAAATGTTCGTAGTGGCGATAAATTCTTCTCATTTCTTTGTCACTGGATGTTTCCTCATATCTTGTCGCCTACGTAATCTTATCAGAATAGACACACTAAGTGCCCCATCTCTTCCAGCTCTCCCGCTGGTTGGATGTAATCCTCCATTGTATTTGACCCATATTGCACCACTGGGTGCAATCTACCGGAGCGCAGTCCAGATCCTATCCGCATCTCCCTAGACGCCTTGCATCTACACGTAGTGATCTGGATCTGCCCAATTCAGTAATACCTACTACAATGCGTACACTGCGTACTGTTGCCTCGTACGATGAGCGCGTGGGTCAGCGTTCGTCTGCGCCCGTGGTCAGATCTGGATCTCAGATCTGGATCACGGTGATGCGCATCGGATCGGGATCTGCCCCGTGTAGATTCGCCCCATGTAAATGATGTTTTGACGCATTTCCACATCTACCCCCTTCCGAAGGCTATAGTGGCTATTAGACTCGGATTTGACATCTTTCTTTACTTCGGTCATCACATCCGTGTTTTTACATCCTCTGCTGTGTTTCGGTGGTACATTGCAAAATGTCCTGTTTTGTGATCATCTAAAGCGTCCTTCAAAAAGCTGTACGCACAATGACACTGTTTCCCTAGCGGCGAACATAATGATCCACCCTCGCTGTATTCTCCGCCCTTTTTCCTCTGAGTTCGTCACGAGACACTGAAATGTTTGTGTATATGTCTTGTTACTAGACACGACGACATACTTTATGTTGTCTTTTTTCTGGCGACCATGATTCATGTAACAGTGTCTCGCCAGCCAAGACTCTTTTCACTATTGTCCGACGGCCTCGGCTGTCCAAGTTCCGTCAAACCAACCATTGGGATTTTTGAAGGGACCACGGCTCGCAACTCCCCTAGATGTCCATAATGCTCTCGAAAGGCTTCCTTCCCGTTTTTACCTTCTCCGCTGGTATAGGCAAAATGAAAAAAATAAAAATACTTGAGGGGGGACCCATCATGGTTCAAGTTGGTGGGTTTACGTTGTTTCCTTTGTCCCTCACTGGAAGCATATCCACAAAAATAGGGAACATCAGTCCCAAAAGGTCGTCCGATTAATGGGTTAAATGACCCCTAAAGTTAATCCTGAATCCCTGAATCAACCTCTGACCTTCTATCTGTGACCCCCAAATAAGATCCCTTGTCTCAATTTTTAAGCATACCAAAATGAAACATAATACATCACTGGCACTAAAGCTAGACGTTTTAAAAACCAAGTGATACGACTTTGGACGCAAAATATAATTACCCTATATAGGTAACCATGATGACCTTTGAGACCTCCTCAGCTGTACCCCTAATTGTCTCAATGTTATAGTAAAACCAATTAAGTATGACTTGACCCATCACTTCACTGAAAAACTAGACATTTAACGAAAGTGTATACCAAAGTTTGACACACACACACACCACGGGTAGGACATTCCACCTTAGCCACTATCAGTGATTTAAAAATTTGAAATTTTGCAGGATATCTTCAAGTGGAAGGATAAGCCTGTAGAATTCTGATAAGTTAACCTTTTCCAACTGAAGAATTGACAGAAAAGGAAGAAACAGCAGTGTTCCAAGATACGATGTCCCCATTTCAATTACGTGTTGTAGTAAGTGTCCGAACTGACATTAATGCCTAAATTTCCGATTCTGTCCTTAATTAGGTTGCTTCTGGTTATATCATTTGCAGGGTATTTTAAGATACATGGTACTTGTTACATACATGTAAAAATCTGATTTTTGTATGATTTTTATTTCGATTTCTGATTTAGAATCCCTGATCGTGTCCTTTAACAGCAACATGATTTTCCCCCCAAATCGGTATCAACATCCGGCGTAACTTGGGTGCTAGTCTTTTTATCAAAGACTTACGGTACACGGTAGGAGGCGCTCTTATAAACATCGGACAAATACTTGAGTAAAGGCTATAGCTGGTCCTTTGAATATGGACCGTTATTGGAAATTTCACTAGCTTTGCAAGCGAGGTTATCCCCTAACCTCGACGGATTTTTGACGTCAATATTTTTTTCCCCCTAAATTATGATATTACTAAATTTTTAACGAAGGTTTAAGAGGTGATTTTGTAATGTCACTGCGACTACTTGCCCAATAGTAAATGTACGTAGCAGCTCCCCCCAATTATCGTTTGGAAATCCCCAAAGCCAAATCGAGCAAATCGTGCCCCCCCCGCACCACACATAACATACACACGAACGCACACGCATACAGAGACAACACAAACACATACAACACACTCGAACATTTTGCCATTATAAGTCTTCCGATTATATCAGACGACCTAAAATCATCTGATTACAATTGATTATATCGGTCCTGATAAAGTTGCATCTCGTGATCCTAGCACCTTCACTGTTGTTAATGGTTCACCAGATATTCTTGAGTACATTCCTTTTCAGGAAAAATATTTTAATTTCCAAAATTTTAAATTGGCCCATAGGAGAGTGTGTGTTAATTTATGTGGTCGACCATATTGGAGACATTCGGGTTTTGTTCCTAATATAAAAAGCCTTGTCCATAAATTTTCACTTGGTAATTAAACTATGGTCATTTTCTTCTGACTGACTTACCTCGAAAGAGTGGAGATGTTTATATCATCTGAACGATGGTCTAAGTAGGCCTATAGTAACTTTGTGCCTAATCTTACGTGCATATTCGACCTACTCTGGAAGAAGTTCATAATTTTGTATCTTCTGTCCATCACGCGGGCCCGCGGTGAAGGATGCACTACACGGACGACTGGGGGGGGGGTTGGCCTATGGACACGTGGTACAAATTTTGCTCATAAAACCAGTCAAAACCCATCACCCTCGAATCACACAATTTGGGAATAATGTCTTGTTCCTAATAATTATCAGTCTGCTTAGACTAAAATTAACCATTGAGTTAAAAGAGTATCATGGTGATGATAAGGGTCCAATGTTTAAACTGGACATTCAGAGATTGCTTGCTTGCAGATAATAAATGAACATACCTTAAATTAACAAGTCCAAAACGAATAAAACAAACGAGTTTTTTCGTTAAACTTAGCGATATTTGTATAAATGTCGATCCGGATAATTTGGCAATATAAAACAGTGGCATATGGGGGATTGAAAACAAATAAAACTAAGTTTACAATCACTTGGAATTCAGCGAGGGTTTATTTGTGCTCCTCTCATAAAACTAGGGGCAAAACAAAATAAATTATGATCAACACCGATTTTCTGAATAGTCTATTTTACATCAACTTTATAATCCACTTCAGTCCTTTTTTTGAAATTTAAAATATCCATCGTTTCTTCCAAAATTGCTGCGTCTATCAAGATCCCCCCCTCCCCCCCCCCCCGGGGGGGGGGGGGGGCAACTTGTATCCAAAGGGTGGATATGATTTCTTGAACATGGACTTTCAAAACACCCTAAACACGTTATTTTCACATCAACCGACTAAACAAGCTCAACACTGCATACCCTAAACAAGTTTTTTATCTGTTTATGATACCCTCACAAGTTACGCAGTGCATGAATCGTAAATATAATCTTTATTATCTTGCTTTGCTTTTCCTTCCAGTTCCGATTACAATATTTTGGTGATTTTGACCCCTGCTTAATGAGATCATAATGACACTTTCAGTTAAGAAAAAACAAAAACCCTTTTTTTTCCCATATTTTGCTGTTTTTTGACACCCTAAAACGATGTACGGGCGCGCGTACATCACCTGTTGGAAAAAGACCCCTTTTACGCGTTTTCTTGTTCACGCATCATATCCCCCTTTGAATACAAGTGGCCCCCACCCCGGGCAAGAATCATACCTCAATTCCAAAAAAAGCACATAAAATCGATTGTAAGGTAGCTTAAATGTACCTTAAAATCCCGACTTTTTTTGGTAGAAATTCGCCTATTAAAAACCGCGATGTTCACAGCTTTACCACTAGCAAGTAACTGATTAACTAAGCTTCATCAGTTATCATTGCTCCGTAGGCAGGAGGGATGCGGACGCACCACCACCCAAATTCCACAAAAGGGAAGAACTCCTCCTTTTACAAATTTGAGAGAAGAGAACCTTTGACAAGAAGTCTATGGATGTTCAAAAGTAAAAAAGGATCATTTCAGGGGATTAGGCTCACAATTTCCCCAAACAGGTCAACTTTTCGAATCCCCCACCCTAATAAATCCTGCGTACGGCCTTGATTAATAATCAAAAGCCCAACTTCGACAAAAAAGAAGGCGTTGTTTGTTTTACATCCTGAAAACAATGATTGCATTTGGCTTAAGATTATTGCTTTTAAAAAGATAATAGATAATAAAACGACCAGTCAGCTATACAGTAGGACTTCATCAATGAAGAAGATGCCGCGCAATCTTTCTCGGTACAAACGGATTTCGCGCATGGATCTGGCCTTAATTGTCGAAATTACTCTCCGGGCTGGCGTAGAGCAGTGAAAATTCTCCATTTTCAATTTGAATGGCACCCCCCTTCGCCGTCTTATCAGCTAAGTTGACTGCTCTAATACCAAAATTGTCCACAGGTGTTTTTAACTTGGTCCTTCAACAAGTGCAGCAAGCGGTTCGCAATAACAAGTACAAAGTTCCGTCTGGAATTTGAATTTCCTCCGATTCTAAAGCAGGAGGTTCTGCAGCTCACCACTTACTTAGAAAGCTGAGTAAGTAGTCCCAACAAAAGGGGGCCGCTTTGGAAATGAAGGCATTTTCGGTTCCAGGTTGGCAAAACCAGCAAGTAAGTAATGACCCCTGAGATTAGAAGCTAACAACGCCTCTCCTGGACATCTTTCACAATTGGAACACCAACTTTTTCGCGCGAAGGCAATACTGGCCTTAATCTGCATCTTCTGTATACATGTGGATAGGCGAGCCACTCAAATGTTGTACGAACGATCTAATAATCTAATAATAAGTTGAAGCTAATAAAAGTAAGGGGGGGTCCTATATGGGGTTGAAGCAGTGAACTTTGAATGATTTTTCTTAATTTCCTAAATGAGTGGTATATACATGTTATATATCTATTGTAGCCCATGTCACAAAAGTTTTAAAATCCATGAACATTTGCTTCTGGTGTTGACATGTAACCCGTTAAGGCATCTGATTGCCCTAAACACTAGAACGAATGTAACTAAATAACTAAACATGTACGGGACGAAACTTGGGTGACATATGCAGGAGGTAAAAACGCAGTGAACCATGAAGCCGAATTTTTAATACCGTTGCCATGGCAACCGGCCCAAGCGACCAATCGCATAATTTCATGGCGGAATTTGCGAACACAATTTTGACAACCGGCCTTCATGGTTCACTCGCCTATATGTGCTTAATATGTGTGCCAAATGTTCATGTTCATAGCATGTAGCGTTCTCTAGTTCGTTCTCGTTTTGGATGTTGCGTATTTAACGAAGCACGAGTTATAGGCCTCGAAAACATTTAGACAAAATTGAGGGCAGCTTGTTTGTAATGTGAATGAAATATGGAATTTTTTTTTTAATTTCATGTATATACTGAATTATCATACTTATTAAATGAAAGAATCATCGAAATAGGGGCATCCATGGTCCTGTAATTAATTTTTAAAATAATTTCTTAAATATCGCAGGGGTGAGAAACAATATAAAATACATAAAAATCACTTACCCAGGACATTTATACTTTAATATGGAAAGGATATATAAGTATTTATATACTTCAACTAGCCCAAAATGAATGTGTTATAGTTCATAAGAATATCTTTTAAAATATCTTAAATATAACCCCTTGAAATTTTTCACATGATAAAATATTAGAGGATGATCATTTTTGGCCCAAATTTCGCGTACAACTACTTTACTTGATCAGCCATATCTCGGGAACCGAATGTCCACTTGCGATCGATAGAATTAAAAGCATTTTGTAGATTACAGGCTACACAATTTAGCCATTGCTTATCTCATTTTCTGGATTAGAACAATTTTTTATCATATTCAGACCCCATACCCCCCTGAATTCCATCTACATATCAATCGATAGTCTATCTCATATTAATTCAGACTGAAACTCTTGCGCCTTTTGAGTTTTCCCACTTTATAAACTACACAATGGTAATTAATGATACCATCACGATTTTGGTGGTCCACCAACCATATGGCCCTCCGCCTCCTGTGCACTTGTCCGGTGCGCTAAAATGCAAAAGACTTTCGTAAACTCTTCTAGTAATCATTTTCTCATCCTTCTGGTCATTTTAACGGCAACAATGTTAATGTGAAGTAGCACCTTCACCGGGGTTAGGGTATGCCGTCAAAGTCGAAGGGCAAGGGACGCGGGGGGAGGGGGGTGATTGCACCTTTGAGTATACTTTTTATGTGTTTTTTTTTTTTGAAAATTTAATGTCACGATGGCTCCTAAAACGCTAATGTTTATGTAAAACTAGTCATTTTTGCCATCATTTGAGCTTGAAAACCGCATGAAAATCCGACTTCCTAACTTTTTTTAGCGAAAAATTTTGATTTTCGGCCTATTTTTCTTTCTGTGGAAAATGGCAAGTTCGCCTGCTCGCGGGACTTGATGACGTCATTGTAGCGCCATACTAGGTTAATGTTGGTACTTATTTTGATATCAATGGAAAGAGGAGACATAGCTAAAGCTATCCACTGGTATCATACGCAATCGGGTGTCTTTATAACGTAATTATCGAGGGGTACACCCCCAACTGGTAACCGGGTTACAAAAAGGCTTGGTAAGACAGGGTTGAAACTAAATATAAGTGAATGGAATCTTTAAAATGGATTGCATTCTAAGAAACAAATTTGTCAAAAAAGTACCCTTTTTCTTTTAAGAAGGTTTTGTCAAATTGGTTTTTGATTCAAAAGTGAGGGATCTTCCGAAGCTCCCCCCCCCCCCCCACCCGTTCCCCTTCTTTTTGACTTTTCCTTCCCCAATGTCCGCCTATCATGCTTAATCCTTGAGGCGGATTTTTTTTGTTAGGTACCAATCAAAATAAATTTAAAATTAAATCCGACCTTGCCTTATTGAGCTTATTTCATCATTAGATTTGAATTCAATTCTATAGGTGGCCGAAATCGTACCATATTTAATGAATTTTGTTTAAAGAATTTTCGAGTAGGGCCCTGACACTGGAGCATGGAGTTTGCTGTGTGTTTTTGGGTTAGATTTTCCTTTCATTCTTTTCTTTTTTTCATGAGGACCATGTCCTCCAAGAGTGGGTTCAAGTTCTTTAAACATACAAAAATATGGTCAATTTTAAGCATACTGTTGTAAATATAAACAGCGAAGTTGAACGGTCGGAACCTGTTAAAATTTACATCCTTTTTCCTGAATATTTTAGTACCCCTTAATTTTATTGAAAATTATAATAGTGTAAATGATATTCCTTACAATTCCAATAAAAGTGCAACTTCTAAATTTAGTCATAATGACCTAAAAATGGACGTAAAAATTACAATATTTTGCTGTATAAAAATGTTGCCAAGTTTTTATTTATTTTCTCTTATTTGATGTGTTATTTAATATTTCTTAATATTTTTTAACTGGACCCACTTTGATTTGGATAGATTTGTGCCGACTGTTTCACAAAAGTGAGTTCTACTACACAACCAACTACTTTTATATTTTAAGAGAAGTGCAAATTAAAATACATAATCATAAGTCCATGAAAACATTAAAACTTGGGAAATCAAGACTTGAGCCCGAACAACCCTCGGGACACCAATACAACAAGAATTGCAACCTAGAAATTCCTTGTTTGTACTGCCTGAGCCAAACACAAACGCTCGCGTTGCTACAACCCCCAGGTTGTCGTCAACAGCCGCTCATTTCCCAGGGCCATTTTAAATGCTGCGCGAAAAATAAGCAGTTGCATCGATTGGTCTGGCTAATAAGACACACGGTATGGTGTCCACCAAGTTTTTAAAAATAACACTAAAAAAACACCAAAAAAACAGCCACAAAACCATAAAGACAAGCAAGATACAAACGCCACACACCGTGCCGTGATATTAACAGAAACAAACTGTCCCTTTGTTGACGCGCGTTGACGAGAATAGCACTAGGGGAAATATCATCAAATAATCACTTACGCTCTCAATACACAACCCAGGCATGTATTTCAACCCACAAAAGTATATTGGACAATTCATGTGCCACAGAAGAAATAAGAAAACGGAAACAATGAATTAGACGTACTTTCAAGCGTCACTTATAATGATTATGAGTGGAAAGTGCGAAACTCTTACAATGGTCTCACCGACCTACAGCCTTTATTACGAATGGATATTAGCCAAACTTAATACATAATTTCTAGTTATCCTCATGATGTGGCTTTTAGTGATAATATTGAAGAAATTCACTCTATGCCAAAGAAAAAGACGTTAACGGGGTTCCTTTTGTTCAACATCACTACGAACCTCATTCTATCATATCCAACAATTTGCGCTACATGCAGTAGCTTCCTTCGTGCCTAGCGTCTAAGCATTGGACTTTATTGATTTTACTTTTGGATAGCCTCTTTTTGTGTTCGAGTCCGACTGTAGCCCGACTTTCATCACATTACGAGTAAGATTCATTTTCTTTACTTACTTTCACCTTGGCCATTGAAGGTTATGGAATGGAAGTATAAAATTCATCTATACTTCAAACCTCTCCCAATCTTATTAAAGATACACGGTAGTGTGTCCTACACCAAGTGTTAAAAATACAAACCAAAAAAATAAACAAAACAGCAAAAACATTAGAACATTCCATATACAGGACACACACCGTGAATATCTTATCAGAAACACTTCCCTTTGAACGCTGTTGACGAGTAAAACACTATGTGGGGAGTATCTTTAACCCGCTAACTACACTCGTACTACAATAGCTCGCATGTATTTCAACCCTCAGAATAATATGGGGTACTTTCATGAGCAGATAATGATTTAGACAACGAAACAACGAGTGTAGAAATGCTTTCGACCACGTATCCTAGTAAGCGATATTAGTGGCAAAAAAAAGGAAACTTAAAAAAACGGTCTTACAGACCTACAACAGCCTTTATTACGAAATTAATATTGACAAATTTAAGTAGCTGTTTTTACGCTTTGTCCTCATGTGTGCCTTTTACTTTACTGCTAACATTGAAAATAATTGACTTCCTACGAGAAAATGATGGTTAACGGAAATTCTTTTGTTCAACATCTTTAATGAACCCCCCACTACATCTACACCAATTTCGCGTCTTATGTTACAACCTTCCCTCCGTGCGCAGCGTATAGCGATAGGCGTCATTTGATTTTATTTTGGTTATCGGTTGTTGTCATTCGAGTCCGCCCTGTGGCCCACCACTTTCGGCATATTAATTATGCTAGTTAGTCAGTTCTGGGATGCATTCTCTTTAATTTGTAGGCTAACGATCATCCTGACCATTGAAACTGAGATGGAAGTATATGTAATTGTTACATTCATTTATTTTCAGGAAACACCAAGGTTGTCATTTTCGATTTTACAATGATATTTCATAACACTAGATTGTTGTCTTTGAAGTATTTCCGTAAAAATATATCTAAAAAGTACTAACTATATAGGACGAAAATGAGACAACATTATTCAAATAATCACAGTTGATTTTTCTCCAAAATAAAAATTAATATCACAGGGAAAATTTCTTCCGTCTCTCCCGTCTATTGTATGAGAAGCTGCTTCAATTTCTTTCAGACCAAGACAAACTAGTTAAAATTTAGCAAGAAACGAACAATAAACTAGTGCTCCTGGACAAAAGTGTAAGCGTCCGTACAATCACACAATCTGCAATGTAATTCATCGCATTGTCAGAGCCCCTAGATGAACAAACTAGGCGAATTCATAATACAACATCTAACTTTCGTTGAAACTTCTCGGAATGTTTCAAGGAATACAATCCGTCCGAATAGTCCTAAGCATCCTTTGATGGCCCACTGGTCAAGATAGGAATTATTTATTTTCATTTTGGGTGTTCAGGTTCAGTCGGTTCGAGTCGACTTATTAATTAACGTTGTTATATATAGTAAGTCTCAGTTGGTGCAATCATTCTTTTTAGTTGGATGATTAATTTCATTTAAGTAAAATTTCAAGTACTGAAAGTACTGATTTTTTATTGAGATTTTCATTTATAATCATCGTCGTAAATCACCTCTAACAAATGACGCAGTGCATATAGTTCACTACATTCCATGCAACAAAATGTAGTTGATCATGTGGAACGTGTTATTCGTTTAACAAATCAGAATATTTACAATATGCCCTAACAAAAAGGTGTCCTCTGGCTAGATCGGGTTGCGTACATTCCCGTAAGATTTTACAGTTATTTTATTAAATTGAATTCGAAATTTTAATGCCAAAAGGCTATATTGTATTGTGGAATTCATGTGTGGCTTCGTTTGTAAATTCAGAACTTTGCTTGCCCAATTTAGTATTTTTAGATAAGTTATATTCAGCCTGCCAGGTGTTGGGTGTTTTTCCCGTTTTCCGGAGTCCTTTTTATGCGCTTTTCGCCAGTTTAAAAGATTCTGAGTGATGCATCTGCTTTATTTTATAAGCTATCGTAGAAATTACATGCTGTTTTCTTAGAATTTCCACCTGGGCCTGTTGGTAAAATAGTCCTTTTTCCAAATGCAACATGTAAACTCATCTTTTCTTTTAAAATGTAAAATACCAGTGTATTATCACAAAAAAGGACAAATGCCCATTTCACATTCACATAGCAGATGTGAATTGGAGGGACAAAATATACACTTCCACAATTTTATGACCTTTTTTAATTATAAGTTGGAGGAAAGAAAAAGGGGGGGTAGATAGAAAGGGGTGTGTACGGAAAACGAGGGGTAGGAAGGTAAGGAAGGAAGACATCGGGTTTTTTTGTGAAAACGCCTAATTGGGCGAAAACTTTAAAATCTGAATATCTCCGTAACTGAAGAATATTATGTCAAAAAAAACTAAAGTTTTATGTTCCACTATAAGTAAATTTATATAAAATCTCAAATTTTGATAGTTATTGATGTTCACAAAAATAAGGAAATCTCCAAAAACAACGTTCACCGTAAAAAAACAACCAAGTTTTAAAAAGAGTACGAGCCGTTAAATAATAAATGTTTAAGAGAGCACCAAGTTATACTCAAGTCGTCTGCCCCATTGCAAACTGGTCCCATTTTCTTCTACATGCAAAAGAAAATATCCAGTTTTCCACCATCAACCTCCAAACATCCCAAATATAACTTTTATAGTTTTCATGCTAGAGGGCTAATTCAATAATGCCGGGTTCAAACCAACCCCTCTTCATGAGTAGGCAACCAGAGCAGCGGGCCTTTCCTATGTCCTTTAATAACCACCCTTCTCCTTGTAGGTATCTCACAAACGACTGGTACAATCCCCAGAAACATACGTGAGTTAGACTCTATCACAGAACTCATAACCACCCACCTTCTATAGAACAGTCGACCGCAGATCCGTCGAAACACATTCAACGTGGAAACAATGATGTTACGGAGATGTGGGCTTTATACGTATTGAATACATCTCCAACAACACGGACATCAAGCAGAAAACAAACGCACTAAGAACTATAAATTTGAAAAGTATTCAATTCAAACAGACGCCCTTTACATAAGAAATAGGAATACTAATTTCCAAACATCAAACTTGCCAATATAACCTACGGAACAAATGCAGTTGATTTATTTAAATCACAATTGGTCTAATGATATGGTTCCTTTAATGAAATGTTCAGCACGTTCTCAACAAGAATTGTAATGTAAGAAAATGGGACCAGTTTGCCAATGTGGCCTCGCACTTAGATATACACTTGATGCTCTCTAACATTTATTAACTTTATCAGGCTCGTACCTCTTTTTAAAGCTTGGTGTTTTTTTTACGTTGACCGTTTTTTTGTAATCATAGATATCTGGGGCTTTTTAGGTCATTACCTGGATTTTCTCTAAGGACTTAGAAGAGTTTCCGTCAAAGCCCTTGTCGTGTGCTGCGCCACCTACGGTGGTTCCGGGAACATTGTGTCAAGATTTCAAACATTATTTGTGGAACAAGACGAATAAATGTAAACTTTTTTTATATTCCTTAGTGAGGTAAAAGAACTTTGGTGAGTAATGATTACTTATTGGTATAATTTTCTTTTGTTGAATGTTTGTTCAAGTTTGTTGTTCAGTACATCCCGCAGTGCATTTACCTTGCATTATTTTCGTCTTGAGAAAAGGGACATCTTTTAATTATGGCCTTAATCTAATCTGGTATCGTCACTTCGAATTTCTATTGAATTGATAATGGTTAAAGCATACAACCTCTCAGAAAGAATGGAATCGTCGACACGCCCCAAAACGTTTAATGAACTGACAGGAATAAAAAAAATCCTACTATAGATTTATATACTCAGAGCGTTTTAGTGCTATAATGTTTTTGAGTCAGTAAAATTGCGAAATATCAATTTTTCACCCTATATCCAGTATTTTCTAGACCCTCCCTCGGGTCCACAGTGATGAAAATGCTAAGCGACTGAATTTACACTAGACTCTTCAACCCATATCCGGCGGGCTACTCCCTACCTAGTGTTAACTCCAGGAGCCCTGTGCAATTCAAGTTCTGTGGAGTTGGTTGGCAGGGCTGTCCAGCTAGGGGGTGGTAAGATGAAAAGTCCTAAAGTTTTTAGTTGGCCAGAGAAGATGTAAGGAATATTATAAATTATCTTTTAACCCCGTGGCGCTCTAAACCCAGAGGAACAGAGCCCGAGACTGGGGTACAGTCCTAGTATTTTCATCTTTCCTCCAACGTTGTGCCGCCTAGTGGACATCATAATCGTAACTTTTAAGTCGTATGATTTTAATACCAATTGATAGGAAGAAACTCTAGTATCCATGGTACCAAAATTTGTAGATATCGGAGTGTTTCAGTAATGAAAATCGCAAGGGGTGTTGCAACCACCCCTCGGTATTTTTGTTACGAAAAGCCTCAGCTAGACGGGGGTTATTAGTGCTCTGAATATTACATTCCAATGGTAAATGTATAAGCATAACGACAATCTAACGGACTCGTAAAAGTTTTACAATGGCTGTACTACTTTAAAAAATGATTCGAGTGTTGACCTAAAAGGTATTTTATAAAATTTGGGTAAACTTCGCCCGGCCACAACAAATGTTGTGTTTTAGTTTATTGTGGCTAAAAGCTATGCGCTGTGCATTGTGTTTGTTGTGTTGAAATATGCAATATGTGCCACTCCAAGCTACACCTTCTTTTTTCACATATAAGTCCAACAGTTCTAACTTTTCCTTTTTTTTATTGTATTGTTTCCATGTCTTTAACGGTCCCAGGAAAAAAAATTGCAATGGAATTGATGGGGTTGTGTCAAGTCTGCAAGGTGGGACAAAAAGCATTCAACATTTGGGTTGGTATAAATGACATCATTTGTGGTATCAATGGATTTTTCAGAGAGTAGATAGAAAATTACAGGTGACTGGGGTGAATCCTAGGTCATGACACTGGAACGGAAAATCAAAGATTTTCATTAATGAGATGTCAATGGAAGTGTATTCTTGTTTTGTTCTGGCCCTGTTTATTGGAATGGAATGTCCCATAAAGATTTGGAGAGTGTACATCTCATTTCCCTGTGAACCTTGAAAAACCCGTTAAAGTTCACCTGCATTGACTCCTTGACTGGTGAATTTCAAATTGGTACTCCAGCCAGTGTAATCCCGCATTTGCTTGCACTGTCGACAAGGAAGATTAGAAAGGCTCGATTTAGTCTATGGGACATATCCTTTTATTGCTGTTGTTTTGTATCTCCATCGGGGGGCTAGGGGAAAACCAAGTTAATTCCATGAATTAATTATTAAAATCATATAAATCGTCTGTCCCACCAATCAAAGTGGCACATTTTTTTCTTGAAAAAAGAACAAATAAAACTGTTCACTTCAATTTCATTTCCCTTCCCCAATTACAGGACTAGTGATATACACATAGACTTCAGCAAAAATGGAGTTAAGATATTCAACTCAACCGTCCCGGTATGCGGTGTAAAAAAACACTTCAATCTCCCGTTCATCCTGGGAGTGCAGGACCTTGTTTTTAGATTGTCCGCAGCTGAAGATATTTGCAGCTGTTACGCTCCTCCAAATTTAGACTGAGTACTTTTTTCAAAAAAACAAAAACAGGACAAAAGACTTAACCAACCTCATTCCAGATAAATACATTGATCTTCTATAGTGCTTGTTCAAATAACTTTGGCCAATTTTTCATCATTTGTAGAAAAGGAAGAAACATGAACAAACATCTTGAGAGAATGTTGCTGGCACTTTGACCTAACAACTTTGTGCAACACTAATCCGTAATCTGTAACTTCTTGCTTAACTTCATTTCTACTTCATTTTAAACCGCGTTTTTCAGAAGAAATTAGTGTCAACGACCTATATTATAAATGTCAAACTGGTTGTTATTGGTGATAGAGGACGGGTAATTTGTCACTCAAACCCGACTCGTGGAGGTGGTAACACCTGGCTATAACAAATAACAATGGCCCTACATACCCGACCCATTGTAATATCTTTAGCTTCATGGTTAGAACTGAAGTCTATACAATATCCATTGGTCCTCTGATATGGGAAAAAAGAATTGAGGTGACATTTTATATATTTTTTTAGAAATGTGCCAGTTTTTTATGTGCGGGAACAGACATTTTTTATGTGATCGTGAATAATTTTTATTAATTCCCTTAGCCCCCAGAATGGGGACTACGAATATTGTTATACAGTTTGGTTCTTTGGTCCACGTCCCATGGTCTAGATGGCAGGAAGGAAAAATTGTTGGTCACGAGATCATCGATGCAGAGAAAACGTATGGGTTGCGTGGGTCTGAAACTCAAGCTTTAACTTTTGAACGGTTCTATAAAGACCCAATACGATACTACATACGTGACAAGAAAGGGTTTCTAATTTTGCACTTTTTTTCTGAGAGTGTAGAAGTAACGAAATAGCCAGCATTCATTTCAACTCGAGCCTCTTCTCAAATACTCACATATGTCAAATCCCTTCTTGGGCAAACCACGTTAGTCCGCAACCACAATGCTTCTGAGGTTATTAAAGGGATAAGCAGCGATTATGTGACAGGGTAATCTTTTTTTTTTTTAAATCTATTATTTATAAATCAGGGATACTGGTACATACAAATGTCAATGAGGGGGATGGTATCCCGTATACTTTTTGGAAATTTCGAGGAGCGACTTCATATAGTTCTGGTAAATGTCACCATGCTAATCATATACCATCCATATAAGGCATGACCTGAAGTTTCAAATCGTATTAATTTTCCCTTTGTTGCCATAGTAACCATGCTAGACCTGTGATGGCTAAATTTTTTGAACAAAACGTAACTCAAACACCGTTTGACGTACAATAATGGGATATGAGCGAATGTCCGCTGGGCATTTCGGAGGAAACCATGTTTCGGATTTTGAATTGTTTGCCATGGCAACTGGATCCCCGCTAATAATACTTTTTAATGAAATAACTTAAAAACAAGGAGAAATTTCAAAAATCGAAGACACTGTCTTCTCGAGCGTGGTCGTCCTACATCTTGGGCCAAATGTCATTCCTTAACATTTTATTGTTTGTTCCTAGTTATGTTTGGTGAAACTTTGCTGTTTTGCGCTTTTTTACAAACTGAGATATAGACATTTAAAGTTTGGTGCTCCGTGGGAGGCGCTATTTATACGATTAATTTAATTATTTGGCATTTTTTTATGTGTAGTACGTAATTTTAATAATTTTTTAATCAAAGTTTGGTTGAACAAGGTTGCATTATTACTTAGTATATTATTGTTTAATTTCAGAGCAACCCAAGCTATCATAATGGGTGGACGTGCATGATAATTGCTCCGGTCACCGAGCCTGTTTTTCCTTGTGTTTTTGGGCATGAAATTCCTCGATAATAAGCATGAATAATCAGCTCATATAACCTTAGAAGCAACGTAAATCGCCAATAGGGCTTACAAAGTAAATGATTAAAAGGAAAAAAAACTCCTGTGCAGAGGAGAGCAAATGACTTGACGATATGATGCGGTGCGAGACATATCGAACCAGGACTATGGCTGGAACTTGAATTGCAAATACTACGTGTCATTGATACACCAGCCGAGGTTCACTAACGAGAACTCAAAGCTTACTGATATTATGGGACAAAAAAACTGAATAACAGAAGGTTCTATTAGTCCAAGTAAGATATCAATGGGTACGAGTTAAAACGAACGAAGAAATCATGACCTGGGAATCGGTGGAAACAACGCAAGCCCGTATCCAAAGCTGCAATATGAAGTAATATACCCGGGTTATAATCATAAGAGATCTTTTCTGTAGGAAGC
>JAMKCH010018825.1:0-22521 GCA_023653785.1 Ophioderma brevispina
TTATTCCGTCAAGGCGCTGAATTCAACTGGGGAGCAGGCAAAGTGGGGTGCAGAAATGTATCACCCTTTTTTCACCTATTTGTGGTTGTGTCAACATTAAAGTCAGTTAAGGGAAGTGTACACACTTCTATCCCGGGTTATAAGTTTAAAAAATGCATTTCCCACATTTTTTTTCGATTCTCTCCTCTCATTATCGGCCGCTGCTAATCCCTTTAAAATTGGCTACCATGATACTGGCATACACTCTAACATTCTAGGATGTTAAATGTTGACACAAAGAGGTGTCAAATTTGACAAACGGAAAATTAGTCGCCGGGAAACCACAAATTATTGGTCAACACGACACGGAAAATTGTCAGATCAGATTAACTGACCAAAAAAGTGTTAGAAATCACTAAAAATCCGAGTCAAAATGAACATTTTTGTGTAAAAAAGATCGGAATAGACAACCATATCAGTTTCAAACTGAATAATTCCGTGTCAATTGAATAGATTTTCTGTGTCAAATTTTTAACACATGTGGGAGGTTCAAAATCATCGGGAATTTTGACACCCAAAAGCAAATATACCCAAATGCAAATTTGGGAAGTGTGTATCATTTTATATTCTGAACTACTCAATGCAAAACGTAAATGGAATACAGTATGTGCCTAAGAAGCGTGAGAATGCATCGGCTTGCTTGCACTAACAAGTGCCATGCATAAGTTTTTCCTGTCAAACATATAAAGAACCGTGGGTGTTCGCGGTCTTAGTCACACGTTATCAATTATACAGTCGGGGTGGCCCATCACAATCGCAAGATTTGCGATAAACAGTGGACAACCAATCAAATCAGCGTGGGTTTGATTGATTCGGTCGGGCAAGATTTTGTTAAGATACCTGAATTTCTTTTTCCGATTCGGAAAAAGAAGTTTCAATCACACTTTTCTCCACCTCATACGACCAAGAAATTGGTCACTTCACTCTGACACAAAAAATGTCAAAAAATGACACGGGAAATTTGACAAATTTCAATTAGAGTGTACTGATGGTCATATGTTTTGAACTCAACTCTAAAAAGGGTAGAGGCGTTACACTTTTCAATACAAACCTTTCGTTTTTGCTTATGAATTTTTGAACTCATTCAAAGCTTTAGTTAGGCTATCTTGATTAAATTCACTCGACCAAGAGAGGGTGGAGGAGACACCGGCTCGCCCTGTACCACTCCATTAGAAGTTTTGCATCTCCATTTACAAAATGTCGCACAACTTTGTCAAAAAACAGCAAGTAACTTGCGTCATCCCCCCCGGCAAGAAGACAGCCTGGAACATGACCCTTCGGTGACCTTTGACTTGTCCATTACCTTTGACATCATGGCACATATGAATGATCCCCTATTGCACCTCAACCATAAGTCGGTTTAAAATCGGACTTAACTTTTCGACCAAGAATTGAAAAACGAAGCCAACCACCAAACTGGAACAACACACTGACATTCGCGCTAATCCGCAACATCCCTCTAGCTGCTTTGAGGAGTGTGGTCTCCGACGGTTACCGTCTGGAATCCCAGCTCCTCCTCCCCGTCATTCTGTCAGGTAGGTCACAACGCTCCCCGCAGATCCAAGTGGCCTGCTTCAAAACTAGCGGACCTTCGACGCAAGGGGGCAATCTTTCCCATCCCCCTAGATTTTCGAGGGTGCTTTTGGTCGAGCTTCTTCCTAGCTCCCCAAAAGACGGGCGATTGGCGGGCAATACTCAATCTGAAGCTGCTCAATGTCTTCATCAAACTGAAAAAAACAATTCGGATGGAGACATTGGCCCATGCTCTCCGTTGCCCAATCAACTGTTGGGCAACGTCTCTGGATCTCAAGGATGCCTACCTCCACATCCCAATCGAACGGGTGAATCAACTCTGGTTACGCTTCCAGATAGAACAAGAAGCGTACCAGTTCCGGTGTCTCCCGTTCCGCCTGTCTACAGCGCCGCGAGTCTTCACTCGTGTGGTCAAGGCCGTTGGCTCGGTTCTCACACGGCAGGGGATCAACCCTTGTATCTATCTAGACGATTGGTTGATCTATAGCCCGACGAGGACCTCGCTCTCGCCCACACAAAGTGGGTGGTGCAGGAGGTCACGAAGTTGGGTTCATCGTGAACATATCGAAATCCAACTTCGAGCCGAGCCAGTTCCCAGTTTTCCTGGGAGCACAGCTGGATCTGCTCAATGGCTGTGTATTCCAAACGAGGAAGCGTGTAGCCAATGTCATTCAATGCGCTACGCTCCTTTCCGGGGCCAGCCAAGCTCGTGCTTTGGCTTGGCTCCAGGTTCTGGGACTCATGGCCAGCCTTGTGGACATCGTGCCTTATTGTCGGCATCGTATGCGCCAAATCCAGCTGCACCTTCTGGCGCACTATCGCCCGTCCACAGACAGCGTAGACCATCTGGTTCCGATGACTGCGATCGTGACGGGCGTTCTATCCTGGTGGAGGTTGCCCAGCATCCCAGCCCAGCCTGATCCTGACCACAGATGCGTCTGGGCTGGGGCGGTCACATTCGGGACGAAACTGTTTCGGGCCGCTGGTCGGCCGCGGATCAGTCTCTTCAAATCAATGTCTTGGAATTGAAGGCAGTGATTCTATCTTTGGATCATTTACAGGACTTGGTGGCCGGTTGCAAGGTCCTCATCAGGTCCGACAACACCACCGTGGTGTCGTACATCAACCGGCAGGGTGGAACGAGATCCCCCACTCTTTGCCTACACACGAGACAACTAATCGAGTGGTGCATAGAGAGGGAGATCACGTTAACGACTGTCCACATACCGGGCGTTTACAATGTCACTGAGGATTGCCTATCCAGTGGCGGGACCATGTTTGTGGAGTGGTCCCTGTCTCATCGGGTATCGCGTCAGATCTTCCGGGTGTTCGATCGCCCGTCGATAGATCTGTTCGAATCCGCCAGAAATGCCAAGCTTCCGACGTACTGCTCCCCAGGCCTGCGACGCGATCCCGGAGCGTGAGTGTCGGATGCTCTCTCTCTCTCTCTGGACTGGTCAGGGATGAAGGTTTACGCCATCCCCCCGATCCCACTCATCCCAAGAGTGGTCGACATGGTATGAAGGGTCGACTGCGTGGCCCCCTTCTGGCCTCGTCAGCCGTGGTTTCGTCCGTGGACGCTCCCGCGGGACTCTCATGTCCTGTGGGACTCAACTGCGGATGTCCAGACGATTCTGGCGACGCTTTCTCTGACAGCGTAGCCGCTGTCAGGTAACACATCCAGACGCAAGGCCTTTCTCGTGACGCTGCCAATCTGGCGGCCAGGGGCTGGTGAAGGTCCACACACGTCACTTATTTGGACGGTTTTTTTTTTTTTTTTTTTTTTCTTCGCTAAGTGGTGCAGAACTAAAATAAATGTCCAGCCACTGCCTCTGTTTGCCAGCTCGCAGACTTCCTTAATTCTTTATTCAGTAGACACGAATACAATCAAGAATTACAGGTCGGCGGTTCAATTCTATCACCGAGGAACGGCCCCTGGGGCTGTTCTGAAAGTTGATGAATCCTTGAACCGCCTTCTGCTTGGCATGTTTAACACCAGGCCGCCTTCGAGGCCAGTTTAGATGTGAACATGTACTTTTCGCGTTATAAGCAATTGTGTTTATATTGTTAAGTTTCTTTTTTTTTCTCGCAGACCTTTGCACTTTAGATTAGCTACACATACATTACATATAGGCCGACAGTTCAGATGAGAGGGACATCACTTTTTTTTATTCAATATATAGACAGATCCGCCAGTTTATAGTATCATTTCTGCAATTCATGCTAGGGGTTCTGTTATAGCCTACCGTATTACCTTTGCCCTGCGAGGCAATATTTTGTGTTTTACGATTAGGATTTTGATGAGATAATCATAATTCTGGTAATGATAATTTCTTGTCTCATTAAATTGGTCCGGCAGCATCATATAGCCCCCGGACCGTTAATAAACGCCCCGACCGACCCGGAAGTCGGAATCGGTTCGGACGGGAAAAATTTTCGGGTTTAGGGGCGTCCGCAGGGTTCTATTCTGTGTTAAACTGAGGCTTGATGTTAAGCGTATATATGGAATTGGATGGTGAGACTTGGAGCATAATGGATCGTGTGAAATGTGCTAGAGTAGGCCTACAAGTATGTGAAATGCGGCATATGTGGAATTGGAATATTTGTCACATTATTATGGACCATGTTGCCAATTAAAAATATAATAGCATTATAAAACCATTATATGTTTTTCCTTGTCGTGTCTCTTTTTAATACGCGTATGTGACCGAGAGTAAGGCAATCAAATTAGTTAAGGGATTGGATGCCTAAGCAGTCAACAAATGACCGAAGGAGAGAAAGAGGCATGTGCTGTACATGAGGGAAATAAATATAATTATAGACAACACAGTAAATATTGGGTGAAAAAGTTAAAGGATTTATCAGACTTATGAGATATAGGCCTATAACGAACATGGGTTAGGGAAAGGGAATATTTTAAACAAGGAAAACTTCTAACTCTGTCATCTCCGGTGGAGTTAAGAAACGAATGACAACATGAAAACGAGTGGAAATTCACTCTTTTTGGAGTGATTTTCACTATGTTTTGAGTTGAAATTTGCCCTTTGAAAGTACAAAACCCACTCTTTTTATACTCTTTTGAGGAGTGACATTTTCACTGTTTACATTTAGAGAGTATGTTGGGAATAAAATTGGTACCGTACCGGCAGAGGCAACAACTTTGTTTAAAATATAGATGTTCGCGGTGAATAAGGACGATTAGGGAAACGGAGAACTCATCTCAGTTGAAGAGATTCACATTATGTTGGAAAGCGAAGCGACGGCGATAGACCGGCGGGGTTGTCATGCACAGAGACTAAACGAGAAACATCGAAGTGCAGATGTGCACTTCGAAGTTTTATTTTTAACAGTGTTTATACATGTACCTATATACAAAAAAATAATTACCCATATAGTGGGTGCAGTGTAATGAATTATCTGCGCTTCCAAAAGTAGGTCCGTTAATGCCCACATATGGATGATTGAGTTGGTTAGTGCGTTTAGGAGTTCGCTAGGACTTTACCCTTTAAATTACGGTCAACCAAGGGTATTCCACAATCTTCAAGCTTTATATGATATCAACATAAAAATTATTACCAATTTGAAACAGAAAAACTGTAAATAAACAGTAGTTAGGTAACTAAAATTATGTAGTGTATTGGATATGGTAAAAGACTTGCAAGGTAAAGTCCCTGCATGCTTCGACTCTCAGTAAGGTACTTGTATAAAATGTACTCATTATGATTAAGTAATTGGTGATGTTATAATATCTACATTACCATATTAAAAAGTGTACCCTGTTTCAACTATTTTTCTTCACGGTTTGTCTTTTTTTTTTCAAAATTGCCTAAAATAACCTTTTACCAATATGTGGTTATGTTAAATCATCGTTTTTATGATGTCAGTGTGAGAAGATTGTATTAGTAACGATTTAATTCTTAACATTGTTTAAACAAGTGAAAAAATGAACAATAATGTTGAAGCTGAGATTTCACACCGTTATTTTTCAATCCCTGCAATGGTTTCGCATTTTATGGCCCAGTTATTTATGTTCTGCACGTTGTGAGTCCCATGCACCCAGCTGCCAGTTAAAACGACGTTTCTTTACAGTTTTATTTTTAACAGTGTATATACATCATCATCATCATCGGTCATCCGTGGACGGAATGGAAGAAACACTGGCTACATGTTCGAACCAGATATACACGTACCTACAAAAAAAAATAACAACCTTTTTAATTTTTTATTGTTGATTTCTTTTTGTAATGAATTCCAAAAGTAGGTCCGTTAATGCCCACATATGGATGATTGAGTTGGTTAGTGCGTTTAGGAGTTCGCTGGAGCAGCCTGGAGTGAATATGAGGCTTATAGGGAATCACATCTTTAGTCACCTATATACCGATATGCCTTAAAGTTCAGTGCATGTTTTAGCATTGATACCTTGGTCCGTGGAAGGGACTCCCCCCCCCCCCCACCCCCAGCTCTGACCACTGCCTGCACCCTTGGTAAGAGTTGGCATATGCAAGAATATATAAAACAACGATATTGTCGATGCAAGTGGAGCCATAGACGGAACTCTCTCCCAAACAGCGTAGGCCTATCTATCCGAGGGACTACATAAATATAGTTGACACGATCAAGGTCCGATTTTTATATTTTATTTTTTCTCCTCACATGGAAGCATATCACCACAATATTTGTTACAAAAGTTTAAGTTAAAAGGTCCAGCCGCTTGGATAGTAGAGCAGAAATTGTCACTATATGCCTCGGCCCCATATGACAGTGTATAATGTCTTAGTAAATATAATTTTGATAAAGGGTGTGTGTGTATGCGGGTGGGGCGAGGTTCGAACCGGGTCACCCACCTTTAAAACATGTTTAAATAAAGGAAATTAATACACGATAAGTCATTTTGAACTGGCGCTTTTTGATGATGCGTTTTCGCGTTTATATTTCCATTTTTTGTATTGTATTTCCCCTTTTTCCTCATCGACCAAATTGCACTTAGATTAGGTACACAGACATTTATTAATAGCCATAGTTCGATGAGAGGGTCTTTTCGAGATCTAGGCCCGTCAGTTTGCAAAACTATCACTCTGCAATTCATTCAAGGGGCCAGATAGCCTTATCTTTGCTCTACTATTGACTATTTAATAGGCATTCATGATATCCAGTGATGCTGTATGGGCGTGAAGACATGTTGCCTGAGTGAAAATGATATGGGAATTTTGAGAAGGGCAGAGAGAGCCAATGGTGAGAGCAATGTTGGGTGAAATTGATGGATATGAAGAAGATTGAGGACTCTTATGCAGATGTTGGGTTTGGAAGAGGGCTGACGGACTGGCGAAGGCGAATGTGTAAGATGGTATGGGCACCGTGCTTAGGAAGGATGAGGGAGGCATTTTTTAAAAGGGCTTTTGAGTTTGAGGTGGGTGTGGGGTTTGAGGAAGAGGGGCCGACCAAGAGGACATGGAGGAAGCGGCAAGTGGGAGGAGGAGAGTAAGGATGGTTGGTGTGGAGGATGGGGGAGGGGGATCATTGAATCGGGCGAAGGGAAGGAGGAGTAAGGTCGATTGCCTACGAATGTGAGGTTGAATCCGGCCACCCAGCTGTTGCGGTGGACAAAACCGTATTTTAAAACTTTGTTTTCTACTACTACTACTAACTGACCCATGCACGCAACAGCTCGTTCCTTGTACCTGTGCCCATTCACGTCGACCGAACCCGATCATTTTTTGTGTTTTCCAACGTTTTTTTGAGGATTTTGCTGACACAATAATACTTCCGTACTTGTCTACTTTTTTCATTACACTGGTCCGGCACCACCCGAGCCAACGATAGCCACCGGACAGTAAACACACGCATAGAAAGGTGTATGCTCCGATCCCCCGATCTGGATATGTCCCGGGATCGGATTCGGACCTGGAAATTTCGGGTCCCGAGTCGCCTGTAGGTTTCTATCCAATATTAAACTAAGGTTTGAGGTCAATAGCACTTATGTGAAACGGAATGCATTGTACTTTGGATGGCGAGATTTGGATTATTAGATCCTGTGAACATGTGTTATAGTAGTCCGAGTATACCTATAGCCCTACTACATGTATGAGAAATCCGACCATATCATTCTGATCTAGGCTGGAATAATTGTCACGTTATTATGAACCACGTTGCCATTTTAAAAAATACAATTTAACCCTCGTGTATCTACCTATACGCTTAGCATGTTTTAAGTACGTAGAGTAAGAGGCGGGTCAAATTTAAATATGAGAGAGCATGTTCGCGAGGGAGAGGCGCATGCTTGAAGGGGTTGAGCCTACCTTTATGGGACGGAATAACGGGGCATGTTCAACCAAAATGATACAAGGGGAGAAAAGATGCATGTGATGAGGCAAATTAAGTGAAATATATAGACAACACAGTAAGTACTTACTGGGTGAAATACTATCAAGGGGTACAAGTGATGGATAAATAATTGAGGGAGCAGATCAAAGCAAGCAATTTAACCAAAAAACACGAGCTGAGGATTTCTGAAACTTGAGGTAGGCTTAACAAATACGCACGGGTTTAATAGGAAGGGACCTGTATGAAAGTGAAAAGAAATTATACTGTGAGAAATATACTGATTGGTAAACTCCATGTGAGAGTGGCTAATGATGAAAATAGTAGCCTACAAAATAAAAAATTTTGGGTATGTTTGGATATAATTGGCACCTTGTTACCATCACGGATAATAGACAACTTTGTTCACGGTACACTTTTTAAAGAAGTGTACCGTATTTTCATTTTTTTTTGATTGATCTTATTTTAGTAGTTTGTCCTTCGAGAGATGTCCCCCCAACAAAAACTTTCAAAAATAAATGTTGCGTGGTGAATAAAGGGGAGATTTATGGGAAACGGATATTCAGTTGAAGAATTCACATCTCCTGAAGATTTTGATGTTTACCCAAATATTGTTCCAGGGGTGGGTTTTGGTGGCCCATCTATGCTTGGCATTAATGGCATTTAATCATAACAAAGTGTGATTCCAATTTATTCATTACCTTTCTGGATTGTTCATGGCTCATTCAACACCTAATTCCAAAATTTGTCAAGAATCCATAGTATTTTGAAAGACCTTGGCCCGTGTACAAATAAGGAATCAAGTTTCAATCACATTTTTTGCACTTTTCATCCCCATATCTCTGCGAATATCACAAATATGGCCTATAAGTAAATAGATTTTCTGATTCCTTATTAATATAACGAATTCATTTTGAGATACTTTACAACTAGTCTTAATCACTTCATAAGGCCTGATCTCTTTAGACCCAAGATGGCCACCAAACGCGACCCTTGGGAAATATGTGATTTTGGTATAAACATCAAAATTCTTTAAAAAATCATGTTAGGATTTAGTTAAGGGAGTGGCAAGGGAAACATATGTAATATGCTAGACTAAAAAGACATCTATCAGAGCAGACATTTGCAGGAATAGCCTAAGTGAAGGTAAGTAGGAATATGTAGAATTGGTTCAGATTTGTTACCTTTTCCATTTGGAGAATTGACAGAAAGGAAGAAAACGGCAGTGTTCAAAGATACGATCTCGAGATTCAGTTACATTAAGCAGTAATAATAGTAGGATGTCGTGTCCGTTTTTATGGACATATTCATGACTGATAGACCTAGATTTAATAATAATATAATCATTAATAATAATTATAATAATAATAATAATACGACTATTATATAGCGCCTTTTACCACAGGATACAAAGCGCTGTTGCCTATATTATACGCTTGCCTTCAGGAAATCGGCACAATCATTCGCTCACCTAGGCCGGAGCCGGCCAAGCGCAAATGCTGTCAGCACTTAGATTGGTAATATACCCATAACAGCTACACGAATATATCGATTGGGTAGAGAAGGCAAGTGAGGTAAAGTGCTTGCGAAAGTGCACAACACATTGCCACAGCGGGGATCGAACCACAACCTTTGGATCATGAGGTCGCAAGTCATATCCCACTGACCACATTTTGTCCTTATTAGGTAGCTTCTGGACTTATCATTGAAGGATATGTTAGGGCACCTTGTACTTGTTACAGGCGTGCAAAGATCCTTAATTGATTTTTTTCAGATTTTCTGATTTAGCAATACAGTGCATGCAGTATGAATTTAACGGCTGGATTTTTTTTATTTCAATTATTATTGTTTAGATCACTGATCATACGTAGTTGTTATTTGATCAAACATTCTGTGTATATTATCTATCTTTAACTTTATAATGTATCACACTATATGAATCATGATTATTGTTATTTTTGTCTAAAAATATTTGGGTATTGATGATATTGTGATTATTTGTCTAAAATAATTGGGTATTGTATCTCTATGCTTTGTATCATAATTATTGAAACATGTTCTGAATGAAAGAAATAAAGTAAACTCTGAATCTGAAAAAAGTTACACTATCCATGCAGAGTTTTGTTAGTGCTCACTCAGAGCACACACGGCGCGACGACAGTAGTGAAAAGGGTCACCCGGGCGCCGGTAATGATCCCGGAAAAATACCCGAAAATACCGTGTACAGTAAAAGTGCGATATCGGGATGCACATTATTTTTGTAAACGAAATGGTAAAAAACTACACGTTCAAAATAAAAACGAAACGCGATCCCTCATAAGTCGTTCCCTCTTTGACGTTGATCTGCATGAGTGGATTTCCTATTGGTCATCCACGCCCAATCACCCTCACAGGACAAACGAACGCGTCCTTTGCGAGTTAAATACGCCTTGTGGAACTCGTTTTCTAGATACCTGCATATTCTAGCTCGCGCCAATGAGGGCGTTAAGCTCTTAAGAGATCATGTCAGATTTGACACAAAGAAATTCATAACAATCGCCATGGACGGCAACTAACTCTATACAGTATATTGGCCCTGTCCTCCCAAGTTATATATTCATCCAGCCTTGAAATAGTTTCAGTCTTATTTCCTCAAAGTGAATTTGTTTACAAATGCACAAAAGGACGGTAAATTTGTTTCCAATGCCACAAAAGTACGGCGAATTTATTTAAAATGCCACAAAAGGACGCTGAATGCTAAAAAGCAGAAGTGATACAATTTATATTTGTCCATTTTACATTGCTGTCACAATAATAAACTACTAATACTACACTTCATTTGAAACCAACGAAATAGCTAGTAGATACCCAGGGTGAAACGTACTAATTGGTTGGTTTTTACAAATTTAAAAAAAGTATTAATATAAATTTGAAAATCATTTAGCTTGTTTTTCATCGCAAGTGGCCGCTGTAGAAATCACGTCAATATCAGGTGGTGTGGAATGATTGCTACGTACATATTCTTTTATTGAATTTACACAAGAGGCTTGCATATACAACTGAGTTATTGCCTTTGATTCCTGTCAAGCGCACTGCACCAACATCATTACAAGCGCCATGGCGGCATCATATGGTAGATACCTCATTGTATACTTGGGACTTCTTTATTTAAGTTATTTAAACATTTTGGCTAAAAATACATCAAGTAATAGTATGTATACAATACAAGCAGAAGAAGAACCTAAAAATAAAGGTGGCACAGTTTATGAAACGTCTATTATGTTTTTTCGCTTTAATGGTCTTCAATAGGTAAAGATCTTGCCCACCCTCATGCGATGTAAATTTAACTATGTGCGTGATAATCACGTTAGCGACCATACCATACTAAATTGAAATAAACAAATTTGGCCTGATCAATGCCTTATACACAGTGTTAAAAGTTATAGAATCAAGATCAAAATTGAAGACGACGTAATAATGTGAGTTTACCAAATACTTTTCTCGTTACCCCAGGAACCTGTTTATGCCAATTCAATTCAATGTCGAGTAAGACCCTATAAGCATTTGAAGTAGTGAACGCTTTCAAGTGAAGTGTTTTTTCGTCTGTAACATAAAGTCACTATAATTAATATTATTAAGTCTAGCACGAGTTCCAAGCAACATACTTTCGTTTTGCCAATATTAAGAAATAACTTATTTTCACCAGTTCACATATATGGTTGACAGTATACTCACAGGTGTTAGGCAGCCAAAGTTAAGGTGGTGCAGTATCAAAGGAGGATGCTTTTACATCCTAATCCTAGGCCTAATTACTATTAAATGTGCAGTTGTGCAAACCTGGACTTATTGAAACTTTTAATATTTTAAACTAAGTGATTATGTTTTAATAATCTATAAATATACCATGGTATTTTAATATTGCTCAGCATTATCACCAAGTGATTTTTGTGTAACACAGTAAGGCAAAATATTAGAGTATCAAAGTCACAACGCCATGGAATAATATTATTAGGGAAAAATCCAAGCATACTTTACATCAATAAAGGTGTGTAACCTGATTGGCAACCTTTTTTACCCCACTTTTTCCATCAAAATTAAAATGTTGGTGTGAGAAGAATGTTCATATTTTTATCATTACCGGAGTATGAATATCAGCGCAGCAATGAAAGAAAACTACAGACAGTGCAGAAGAGACAGTGCAAGAAGGCACAGATAATACAGAAGACAGTGCAAGAAGGCACAGATAATACAGAAGACAGTGCAGAAGCATAGATAATGTAGAAGACATTGAGATATGGAATGAAGAAAGAGAATCGTCGCCCACATCACATACTGTCTTATCTGACATTTTTGACTTTTTTGAGATACTTTGCATATGTACTTATAATGTTATGGTCTATACATGCACAAAGTTACAATCATGAAAGTGACTTAATTAGTGAGATATTAATTAAGAATTTTGATCAATAAGCTCAAAACTGCATATCGCGATTTCACATACTGTCTTATGTTTCATTTACACGTAATTTCAATAGGCGTATAATTAACGTTTTTAGTAAAACAAGCTGTTTACGTTTTTCACATACAGATCTATGTGCGTCTTATCTGCCTCGTGCGTGAACATTTCGTGTTTCACATAGTGATCTATCTGAACGCATTGAAATATAACGGTGAAATTAACGTCTTATGTGAGAATACGACTTTTTTGCGTTTCACATACAGACTTATGACTTTGTAGCTTTATATCAGGAATACAATTGCACTTTCAAAACTCAGCAAGGTTAAAACTTAAACTTCAGAATGTTTTCTTCATAATGCAAAATTAAAAAGTAAATTGTAATGTTTAATTCCATAGCAAAAACATGAAATATCCCGGTAGAATTTCAATGGCGATTTCTCGAAAACGGCATTTCGTCAGATAAGACAGTATGTGATGTGGGCGATGATATGAATGTTACAAACACAAATACATGTCGTTTGCCATCACAGTTTGTGAATGAGGTCAGAGGTCACATGGGGTCATTAAGTCAATCTGTGTACATCCTATATGAGTGTATAAAAAATTGTTTAATACTTGCAATCTGCAGTTTCTCATTGATGACCATTGACTGAATTAGCAATAACATTAATTTCCAATATAAATTTTTACCACGCATGTTAATGGTACCCCTCTAAAAAGTGGAATGACCCGACATAAGTAACTACTTAGAGTAAATTGCATACTTTTTAAAGATCGTTAAACATGTATTTGTTTTTAAAGTCTGACTAGTACAGCGAGAAGAGTAATGATTGTAACTTAAGCACCATCCAGGTCAATTTGACTATGTTCAAAAAGCTAAAAAATGGCATATTAAATGACAGTGTATCCTTAAAAGTTAAATAAGTCATCATGATCAAATCAATTCCTTCTAACAAATTTGGATAATGCCTCTTTTTTCCACACAGATCAATTAAATAAGTATGCTGGCAACTTGACAATGATATCCCTCAAGTAACATAAATTTTAAGTTTTTCGTGAATTTTGCAAATTGTGGAAAATACTTACACCCCTGTAAATTAATGGAACAATCCCCCAAATGAACACAGAGTTCCTAATAAGACAATGATGAAACATCTTCTGTAGAAAAGGTAGTGTTCGTATGTGGTTGTCTTATGTATCAACGTGTGTCGCAAATTTGTGTAAAATGAGATTTTACAAGTCGGATAAGAGGGCATCTTGTGTAAATTTTTGGGGTATGTAACTTTCCTGAGGGGGCAGTCACGGTTTTTTTTATGCAGTTTACAAAAAAGAAGTTTTATTCCAAGTTATTTTTGTGAATATTTACTCACACATGTTGTATCAAAGTCACCAAATGGTTGAAATACGTGGATCCTGGGGTTTCTACCGGAAATCTTTTTTTACCACAAAATTCCTATCCCCACAATGCACCAACGTTGTACGAGGGAGAAAATAAATAGCGCATATTTATTCTATGGTGTTTTGTGTCATACTGGTCATTTTTCTGTCATAACTGTACGAAAAAACACCTTTTTGCTGTAACTAACTTTTACCAGTAACGAGCTACTCTTTGAATTGCATTGTAATTTTTTGCAGGGCCACAAAAGGTGGCGCGTAATTTAAGGAGGCGCACTAAACCCAGCTAGCGTGCATGGAGTGCTGCATATCTACTCGTACAAATCGTTGGTGCATTGTGGGATAGCAATTTCGGTAAAAATGATTTCCGTTAGGAAACCCTGGATCCACGTCTGGGCTGACCCCCATCTTCCCCCATTTTCCATACTGTCTGGTTCTCTGGGGCATACCTTCTTAAAGGAAATATGTCAAGATTTTTGTCCGCTCAGTTGGAAACCTTCCATTCCATAAAATAATATCTACATACAATCAACGCATCCCGAAAAAATAAGCAATTTATGTACATAACAAAATAGAGGCATTTTAATTTTTTGCTTTTTTGACATACGAAGAAAACGGGCGGATTTTTCGCCATGCTTATTGATCAAAAGCGCCCAATTTTGCTCTCCTCGTGAACGTCAAAGTGATGACCAAAACAGCGTGTGTTGCCTCGAATTGTTATTTTTTTGTCATTCTTACAGCCTTGTAAATTGATGGATTAATAAAGTAATAATAAAAATTTGAAAATAATTTACAGAATTACATATTTTGTTTCATTTCGTTGTGTTTACTTATTAATTTATTGAAAAACCATCGATCCGCGTTTCACTGGGGGGGGGGGGGGGTAGGACCCCGACCTGCGCGATTTGGGCTTTGGGATTTCCCCAACGGTAATTTGGAACTGCTACGTGCATTTACTCTGTCTCTGTGTCTCAGTTTCATATCAAAATCTCCTCTTACACCCTAGTTCAATACAATCTTAGATACTGATAAATAACGGCTAAATTATTGACTTTCAAAATCCGTTGGGGTTTGTGGATTAACCACCCGCTGCAAATATTGTAATTTCCAATAACGGTCATTTAGATTAAATATTCGTGCCCAGGCCTAGACTTTAGGCAAGTCTGAGTGTACCCGTCCCGTACGGCGTAATGCGCCCCTCTAACCGTTATCTTTGAAAGGCTAGCACTCCGACGAGTCGCGCCGGATCATATTGATGCCTCCGATTTGATTCAGCTGTTGCTTAGGATGGGCAGCCTACCCCCCTGGCAATTCACTCGAATAGGAAAGTGGCACACGCGATAATTAAGGGTCATCACTTGACGTCACTCATTTTGCCTGCGATGTGATTTGTGGAATCGTTTTCGAGAAGCGATAAGGCGCGAAATTAAAAGGGCAAAATACTAACAATGTGGACCATTTTCCACTTATTTTGATTTTATATGTAATCTCTTTACTTAAGCTTTACATCCATACCAATTTTCCAAATATTCAGAATCATGACATATTTCCTTGGAAAAAAACTTGAAAGTGAAGGATAGTTGACATATTGATTGCGCATGTCAGTAAACTTTACTATTTTATGTGCAGCTAAAATGCTCTAAATTGTGCGTTTAGCTTATAAATCACCCCGAAGCACTTCAGCCAACCTGACTGGCATAACAAAATAAGGTCTACTGTTATAGTCTCCATTTTCCCGCAATATCTTTAATTTCGTGTTTTGATTTACAACATGCTGTGGGGCATTTAACAATGACAGAAAAATATTTACCTACAATGAGATTTATAATATACGTGCATAATTCTTCTGCCAATTCTAGACATCTAAATTGTCTTCAAATAGTTCAAATCGGATCGCTCACCTCGTTACGATGTGTAGTGAACCTGGTGTGACAAGCGGTGATTCGCGCATGTGTACAGCCACTAAAAGTCGCGCGGTCCTGTTACCCAATAGAAAGCTTGAATTGTATGAATTATTAGCATAAAATCCGGTAAGGATAACCTTCTATGATGAACCACTTTATCATGAATTAGCGACATTCGAACATTACAACTGCAATACTGCTGGTACCAGTAACCCTGCAGGTGGATTTGCGGTATGGCAGCCCCACCAAAACATGGAGAAAATTACAATGTCGTACAGTATAGCTCATTAGAAAACATAGCTGAGACGACAAAACCCAACCTTCCTCAATCAGACAGAATTTGTGGTTGTGGACGATGTCATCCAGCTTCCGTACAATGTCTGTCAAATCCTATCATATTTACTGCACATGCCGGATCACTTCTAGCGATATATTATTGTGGCCTTTTTTATTTCAGTGGGATTCTAACAACATTGGAGCGCGCGTTTCAACTCTCTTCTTCTGAAGTGGCGGTACTTACTGTGCTAAACGACGCCTCTAATATTTGCGTGATTCTTTTGGTGACCTATTTTGGACACAAATCACACCGTCCAAGATGGGTTGCGACGGGTTCAGTCCTCGTAGCTGTTGGGTTTGTGTGTTGTTTTCTGCCGCACTATCTCTCAGATCCGATAGATCCTCAAAGTCTTATTGCAGGACAAGGTAGTACACAAAGTGAAGCATTCCAAACTCCAGGTGTTTGCGATACGACTTTGCTTCATCGCGCTTCAAATAAAACAACCACTGATGAATGTCAACAAGAGGTTTCGTCAGAAGGGATGGGACTAGTCAAATGGCTTGTTATTGGTCAGATCATCATTGGCATCGGTGGCGCACCAGCATTTCCCCTAATTCTGTCCTACATTGATGATGCTGTTAAGAATCACAAATTCACATCCTACACAGATACGATATCGTAGATATTAATCTTTCTTTGCTTTTGATTGTTTTATTAATTTGTCTTCTGAATTGATATCGAGAAATGTTCGTATCGATTAGCTTGCCGTTTATACTTTAAGATTAGGAAATATGAAAAGATTGAAAGTAAATCTCAAAGTATGGAAACGTACAATAAGGCAATGAAGCTGATCAATGACAGACAGATAACCTTACAAGCTCTTACATGTTTTAAACACAGCCAAGAATAAAAAATATACTCACAAAATAAAAATGGCCAACAAAACGGCCATGGAATGCAATTGTTGTTCAACACAGTGATTGATGAGACGCTAATTTGTCAAAGAGTGACCCAATGTTGATACTGCAACAAAGTTGTATCAATAACAAAAATAACATCTGACTGGCACCTAAGTTTTATTCGATGCCATTAACAACTTATGGAAACATAAAAATATTGATCAGCTTCTAGATCGCTTACAGAAATGCGCCTAAGACACAAAAACAATGATCAAAGGATGGAGAAACGCAAAACGCAAAATAATATACGATAGTACAGGTACAACAAAAAAGAACACTATTTTAAAGAAATGTACTTTTATAGCGTTCAAACAATCAAGACGTTTCTTTCTTTCTTTCTTTGCATCCAGCTTTTTTGTTTGTATCCGCCTTAATCGGACCGATTGGGGGCTTTTTGCTTACCTCTACATCGACATCATTCTATGTCGACTTTGACCGTGTTTCAGCTGATGAGATACCAGACCTAGAGCACGATGATCCCCGTTGGATTGGGGCTTGGTGGCTTTGTTTTCCGCTATTTAGCATACTACTAATTATAGCGGCCATTCCAATGTTTTTCTACCCCAAGTTAATGTTACTGAAGCCTGCACAGTCATGCGTCGAAGAAGATCAAAAGGAAGACAAAAAAGCAGGGGATACTGATTCTTTGCCGATGACTTCAAAGAAAATATTTATGGATACTTCCAATGGAATCTTAGAGGGTCTGAAAGGTTTGTATCTCATGAATTTTGAATGTGCACAAGAATGCACCTCGCTGTTATGAATTAAAGTTAATACAAACAAACAAACAAACAAAGAGACCTTATGAATGACAGCCATGGTATTTTGTGTCTTGTTTCCTACTAGGTATAGTATTTGCAATCAAACGACTTCTTTTCAATGCTCCGCTAATGCTTCTCTACTTGGGTGGAACTGCAGAGACTGCACTTGGTGCTATAAACAGTACTTTCCAAGTCAAGTACTTTCAGACTCAGTTTGGAACAAGTCCGGCTATAGCATCTTCATTAATGGGTGAGTGTATTTCAGACCACGAGCACGAGCATCAGAAATTCCCTTTAAACCAAAAAAAAAAAATAGTCTAGTGCAAAAATACACTAGATTATCTGAAATTTCCTTTAAACACAAAAATGAGCCTAGTGCAAAAATGATCATAATTTTTATTTAAAAAAATACAATTTATTTTATTTTTATTGACCAGAAGTGATTGTTCAAGAATTTGGAATATCCAAAAACGTATTATTACAATGCTGATTATAATCAATACACCATAACAATGTCCTAATATTACAGATCTCACTTAATCTCGAGGTGTCCTCTCTAGATCTCTGTTAGATGGAGTAATAATGTAGAAGTCCAGATACGCTCTAGTTCAACGATGATGCGCCTACACAGGGAAAATTTAAAAATGGTAGCTTGTACCTTTACAGTTCCACGATAAGAGGTCAGTGAGAATTTTCTTCAGTACGTCTCTTCTTCGGAGCAGTCATGAAGATTTGTCCAGCTGCTCAAGACGCTAAGGTCCTATAGGTCCAATGACGACACCAAATTTTACAGTTTTAGCAATAACAGTCCTGGATGTAATATTTGCTCCACAAATCGCAAATAGCAAATAGCCACATTTAGGACCATGGTAAGCGTTTACTCTTCACAGGCAGCAGACGTACAATGTATAATCTGTGCTCTTTTGAGCACTATATTAAAATGGCAGCAAAATTCGGAGTATAGACCGTATTCAATATGACGTCAGCCACCAGACAGGTTGGTGGACAAGATGCATACATTCCAGGACTACAATACATTAAGCTGTCAACCGATCCATGTTTAGCGATTGCACAGGGATCATTAACAGGTGAATGTATTGTAGTACTGGAATGCGTCTATCTTGTCCACCAACATGACTGGCTATTGAATACGGTCTATAAAACCTGGTAGTTAATACTCTGCAGTTTAAAGATGGCTAAAAATAACTCATTATACTTGTATTATGCACAAACCACCACTCACACATCACATCACGGTCTATCAATGTCCAATAGGTAAGTACACTCATGACGTCATACTGGGAAATACCTATCTTTGCAACCTTGTTTAGCACTATACCTGGAAAATCCCTAGCTATTCATAGCAGAGTGTTCTTTAGAAGGATCTCTAAGTATGGATTCATTCATGTATGTTGCATTCGTGTAACATGATTGTTTCACATTGTTTATTTTTCCTTGTGTGTAATTGAACGTTTGCTCTGATTCTTTTTTATAAACGGTTCATGTTGAAATAAAGTATTGATATATATGATATAATGTTTATGACTTTAACACAACCATTGTTTCGCAGGTGGAGTGATATTCCCATGTGTAATAATAGCCCAGGTTGTGTCGGCTATCATTTGCAGACGATACAAACTCGACAAAAAGCAATGTGCCGCCTTTATTCTTGGTTGCCACGTGGTAGGCTTTGTTTCGGTGGTAATACAACTGTTTATTGGATGTGGGAATATTCCCATAGCCGGTATCAACGTTCCGTATTCCTCAAGCAATGATTTCACAACCAGTCACCCAGAGTAAGCAAAATAACAAATGTTTATCTGGATAATCGGTTAAGAAGCAATTACCAAAACTATCACACGGTAGGAATTAGAGAATAAAAGATGAGATTTTTTGTTTTGGCCATCTTAGATGGTGTCATAATGGATGGGCATCCAATATTTTGAGTGGTGGATGCCGGCGCCAAAACAAAAAATCTCATTTTTTTATTCTCATTCTTATTTAGAATTGTGTAATTTTTGCTTTTTATTGACATAATTTATTTGTCAAAAATATTCTTACATCATTCTTTTTAATTCATTTAAATAATTACACCCCTCTTGAAAACAAATGTTTCAACCCAAGGAACCAAAGTCATCGCGCGGTGATCATCACGCTGCGTAAATTGCATTTGCGTACCAACGCGACATGAAAGACGCAGCATAAACGCGCCGTTTGCGCGTGTCAGGCTACACCACGTAATTGCTGCACGCAATATCCATCTATTGCCCAGTAATGGATGGGCGGAGCTTTGACTTAAACCAATCAAATTTCTTGTTAACATGATAAACCACGCCCACTGAATAAGAATTGATATGAAAGTACCAGCAAGTCGCAATTTCTCTTTTATCGATCTGAATAACTGTCGTAATACTCATGCTGATTGTAATAATTTTCAAAACAATTCCATATGGTTAAGTCGAATCGCATTATATTGAAAGATATTATTTTTTTTATTATTATTATTTTATTATTTTACAATTTGTTTAAACAAACAATGATTAGCAAACTTTGCAAGTGTGATACTCCAATAGTGAACTTCATTTGCATTACGTTGTAGTTATGAACCAATCGAAATATTAGAGCTTGGCAGTGAGTGTAATTCCGAGTGTTCGTGCTCAGACGAAATCTTTCAACCAGTGTGCGGAGCAAATGGAGTTTCCTATATTTCGCCATGTCATGCGGGCTGTACGCAATTTAACTCAAGTGAGCCAAAGGTAAGTAAACCATATTAATTACAAGTATCTTTTTTAAATATTGCTTTCAATAAAGACATACTGGCAAACTTGGAATAAACACCAGGGTAAGGGTTGAAAAAAGCGCATTGACATTAAAAAGAGGGGCAACCTTATGAAATATGTGAGTTATATAGTCGTAAGGCATTGAGGTATGATAAAAAATATTAAAATATAATATAAAATAAGAGAAGTTGATGAGTCGGGGTTTTCGGCATACTTGCTTTATTGGAGGTTAGACGAAGTTCTAACTAAAGCGTCTCCTTTGACATTTTGGTATACTTTATCATTTGCAGAAATACAGTCAGTGCGCCTGCATTTCTGCTACAGACTCGGGTGTTGGCGATGTTCCATACGACACAGCAGTACCAGATCTCTGTCGGGAAAGCTGCGATTCCACTAAACAACTGACTATACTTATGGCTGTGGGAGTGGTGATCACCTTTGCCATGTCACTCACATTCAACCCACTCACATTCTTGACTTTCAGGTAAATGGAATATTGTTACTAATATTTTTCTTTTTTTCTCGAAGAGATACATGATTTGGAAAGGATGATGTCAACATGTTTAGCCTTAAATAAGGATCAAAATTCAGATACATTTGTGTTAGGTCAAGCTTTTTATGAACAGCATTCTCCGGCCCACATTGAAGGTTCCCTTATTGTTACTTCTTTAATGATTGCCAAAATATCTCGGCATCAGGCGACTGCTTAGTGCAAGACCAATGAGGTGAAAAATTATCGCGTATGAAGAGTTTACAATTCTTTCCAATATACCCATTTTGTCGGAAGAAAGGAAAGATGTGAGATGTGTATGTGCTTTGCCCAAGGACACAACGCGCTGACTGGGTATTATCGTTTAGCCTTCTTATTATGAATGTTCTAGGTTATACACCACTAACCATGCTAACAAAAGCGTGATATTGTTGTATTTTATTTGTGAGATTTTTAAATGTGAAAGAATTATGCCCAAAGTCGCCCGTTTATCCATAGAATAATGTGTATAAGTGAATTAGCGATGTTTAACCTATACCAAAGATTATCGATCTTAAGATAGGGCACTCCCTCTATTTTGTACGGCAAACGATATAACCCACTTACGTCAGCAAATTACCTACCAGACGCCAGTTGTCGCTATTCTTGCAACGTAGCAAGCATCCCCGGCCCACTTTGAAGGTTCCCTTCTACAATTGTTACTTCTTTAATGATTGCCAAAAGATCTCGGCACCAGGCGACTGCTTAGTGCAAGACCAATGAGGTGAAAAATTATCGCGTATGAAGAGTTTACAATTCTTTCCAATATACCCATTTTGTCGGAAGAAAGGAAAGATGTGTATGTGCTTTGCACAAGGACACAACGCGCTGACTGAATATTATCGTTTAGCCTTCTTATTATGAATGCTCTAGGTCATACACCACTAACCATGCTAACAAAAGCGTGAAAGAATTAAGCCCAAAGTCGTCCGTTTATCCATAGACGAATGTGTATAAGTGAATTAGCGGTGTTTAACCTATACCAAAGATTATCGATCTTAAGATAGGGCACTCCCTCTATTTTGTACGGCAAACGATGTAACGATTTTAAGTCAGCAAATTACCTACCAGACGCCAGTTGTCGCTATTCCTGCAACGTAGCAAGTAGACTGTAGGCCGACCGCCAAATCTCAAATTGTGAACTCGTCTTTGATTTGACACGTAAACACATTTTTTAAGTGAAGTCAGCGGGGACAAAGGACGAGGCTGTCGATTTCTTAATCTACCTAAGGCAAATCACCACAAAATAACATTCTGTCTTTCCTTTGTCTTTAGGAATTGAAAAAAAATGAATTGTGTTATAAATGCTGTAAAATATGCAAGCAACCCCACGCAAATAGCATGACACTTTTGAACTTCGCGCCATTGCTTCAGTGAAATAGATGATGTCGTTAATTTTACCTATCAGACACTAGGGGAGTCCTTTCCCATGGACGTCTGCTTCCGTTAAACAAAAATAGGAGAGTGTCCTATCTTGTTTAAGATCGATAATCTTTGCCTATTCACTCGGTCGCACATCCGGGTATTTGCTCTAGTTATTGCACTTACTCCCCAAATCTGGACTGAAACTTTGCATTGGAGTATATGG
>JAMKCH010018826.1:0-28633 GCA_023653785.1 Ophioderma brevispina
GAGATTTGTGGGTGGTTTGGGGGTTTAAATATCCCCTCGTCATTCCACGATAGACAATGCGCAGACAATATACTATTAACTGAGAGGGACCCTATCTGGGGTCGATTATACCTCTGTGAAAGGTATAAAAACAAATCGACTTAAATTTTGATTTAATAGTCTGGCGTTTGAATAATAGAAGCCACAATGTTTAGCAAATTGGCCATGGGACCGCGTGTATGACTTTTCTTCCGATACAAAATATCCGTTTTGTGAGTAAAGGTGCGTTTGAGATCTTACACATTCATCTTTTGTTATAATTGATGCGAGAGATCCTCAGAGAGCGGCTAACCTTAACGCATAAGGGGGGGGGGTCCTAGGCTACCCAACTTTAGTTTTCAGCGGCGTTTTTAACGCTGCAATATATTTGGTTTATATTTTTTGTATTGTCTAACTTAGTTGCGCTTGCATTGGTGAAAAAATTCAAATCCATCGAGTCGTTTTTGCGTTAATTAGGTTGGGTACCATGAAGCCCCCCCCCTTATGAACTAAACGGAAGTGCCCATGGACAAAAATGAAAACAAATCGTATTAGAGTTACTGTGATCTGAATTTCATAATGAATACACCAGTGACAAAAACAAAGTAAATTATTATTAAAAATCTTGCCAATATAGTAGGCCAATTGGAGCCATTAATTTTATACATCATTGTAAAGCAGATTACTGTAGGAACCTATGGTAAATTATACAAGTAACCCTAAAAAATATAAAATGGCATGAGACATATGTGTGCTTTATATGGTAAATATAGTACATTCTTTACCAATTCAAGCAATCAGCAAAAGTCTAGGCGAAAACAATGCCGTAGAAAATGCAGAACAAAACAAATTAGTGCTTTTCGCACATTTTGACGCGAAATTAAATCAATGTGTTGCACTAATTTTTTTCTGAAAAACTTTCTGGAGTTTTTATTTCTTTATGTTGATGTCTTGGAAGCCTTCTACATGTGGTGGATTTAATCTAACCAATTCCTTTAGGAAGTGGTTATATTGGGGGGGGCGTCCCTAGGAACCCCCCCCCCCGTTATCATAACGGAAGTGCAAACCCCTATTGACAGTAAGTGTAAGTCCCCAATTCAATTATGATGGGTGTTTGAGTTATGAGCATATATTTTATCGTAATTTCTGTCCATTAAACAGAGTAATACAAAATTCAAATCTGCGCGTAAAATTAGGCACACATTAACTAGGAATAGCTAACGGTGCAGCTTATATTCAAATCCTTTTTTAGTAAAAGGCCTGGTGACGAGACTATGATGCACAGAAGGCCTCTTAACAAATTCTGCATGTTTGGTTTTTATAGTGGATGAGCAGACCATCAAAAGGGAACCTAATGGTATCACCTGGGGGCAAAGAGGCACGAACCAGGGTTCTTAACACTATGACGTACACAAAAGGTATGTGGCCATTCTGTAGGGGTAGCTTAAGCGAGTAGGGGCTCGCAAAGTTTATACAGTGGGAAAATGAAAAGTGGTCCAATGGGTTGAATTGGATACCAAATTGTCGTCTGACACAAGGAGTAATAACATGCTACAGTTTGTGCTATATCCGACTTACCCCTATGGAGTGATAAGCTGAAAAGCGTTATTATAGGTCAAAGGTTAAATTTAGATTCTAAAGGGTCAATATTAAAAAATGCTCCCAATTTTCAGTGGAAATGGTCTCATAGATTGTAAGTCTCACAAGTAAAATAAGGTATAGTTTGGACAATGAACAACGTATAAAGTACCAAGTACCCCAACAACCCCATTAATGCTCTTTGCCCCCCCCCCAGGTGATACCGACCAACATGCATGGCTCACCCAATATAGCCAGCTTCGTGCCATTCATCGCAGCCATATCTGCCTGTGCGTCATAAAAAGATCCACTGACTTTTGAAAAGGGAAAGTAGATGCAATGTTCCATCACATTACGGCTGTTTATGAAAGTATGCAATAGGAACACTATCTCAGTATTGTTTAAATTGTATGATAGGCAGAGTGCAATTGAAAATGAAATCATTTTACTACGAGTTAATTCTGAAAGTGCTAATTGAAAAGTGAAAAGTGAAAATACTTTCCAAGGTTTGTACTAGTTTCCTAATGTGCAAAAAAAATATCCGTTAATAATTGCAAATTTACCACCAAAGGTCAAAATCATTATAAATGTAATGGAAATATCAATATAAAGACAAAGAGAGGAACGTATTAAAACGGTCAAGAGCCTTTTCAAGATCAAGGGCAAAAATAGTGAGACAAAATACAACCCACCATATTTTACACAAATGTCCAAACCATCAGATCTTGCTTAGGAATATACCGAAATTAAAATGTGCAAGGTTTTTAGCCAAAAAGGAAATATACATAATATTTGAATGTGTGGCATTCACTGAAGAATACCGAATGCATCAAGTGACACCGATAAAAGCATATTTATCATCTAGTTGTTGAAAAATTAGGTTGTGAAGGTATTTCACCCACAACATAAAAGGGATGGGGTGAGTATAATAGCCAAATTGAAATTTTACCTATGTCTTGCATTAATTGACTTATTTCATTACACTTCTCTTTAGTTGGCGCTATACTACTAGTTAGAAATGTAAAAATGAATTGAAACGGCGTATGAAGAGTTGCGATGAATATGTCAACCAATCTAGGAAGTTCTTTAGGACAAATACCAATTTTCTTTTGTTACACAAGTGCGAAATTAACTGGGGAAATCATATTGATTGAAGAATTTTCGTTTTTGACCCCTGTATAATCTCTTGCGAGCCCCTAGCTCGTTTGAGCTACCCCTACAGAATGGCCATCATACATTTTCGTGTATGTCGTAGTATCAGGTAGCCCTGGTATAAATGCCTCTTTGCCCCCCCCCCCAGGTGATACCGACCAACATGGCTGGCTCACCCACTATCTCCAGCCTTCGTGCATTCATAGCAGCATATCTGCTTGCGTTCATAAAAAGATCCACTGACTTTTGAAAAGGGAAAGTAGATGCAAGTTTCCATCACAGTACGGCTTTTTATGACAGTATGCAATAGGAAAAATATCCTCATTATTTTTTAAATTGTATGATAGCGATGCAATATGAAAATGAAATCATTTTACTACGAGTAATTCTGAAAGTGCTAATTGAAAAGTGAAAAGTGAAAGTACTTATCAATGTTTGTAGCTTCACTAAGAGCAAAATTGCTTCGGAAAAATATCCGTAATATATTGCAAATACCACAAAAGGTCAAAAGCAATATAAATTGGAATGGAAATACCAATATAAGACAAAGAGAGGAAAGTATTAAACGGTCAAGAGCCTTTTCAAGATCAAGGGCAAAATAGATGAGGACAAAATACACCCACCCTCATATACACACATGTCAAACCACAGATCTTGCTTCAGAATACTACCGAAATTAAATGTGAAATGTTTTTAGCAAACACAGAAATATCCATGCTGATTGCATCACTGAAGTGACACCGATAAAAGCATATTTATAATCTAGTTGTTGAAAAATTATGTTGTGAAGTATTTCACCCACAACATAAAAGGGATGGGGTGATGTATAATAGCAATTGAAATTTTACCTATGTCTTGCATTAATTGACTTATTTCATTACACTTCGCTTTAGTTGGTAGCTATACTACGTAGAAATGTAAAAATGAATTGAAACGAGCTTATGAATGAGTTGCCGATGATCATGTCAACCAATCTAGTGATTTCTTAGGACAAATACCAATTTTCTTTTGTGTTAAAAGCAATTACACAAGTGCGAAATTAACTGTGAAATCATATTTATTGAAAATTTTCGTAGGCTTTCGTATACAACCATAATCAAAATTACATTTAACAAAATAACTCAAAGATTTGAGAGAGAAAGACTCTAGTGTATATGTTTATTTAGGTATGTTTAGTATGTCGTTCCATCGGCTTACTGCTGACTGAAAATTCAACTACAAATTCAACTTCAAAGATGATCACACTATGATTGCTATATTTGGATATTAGAATTACATGTTAGTCTAATACAGCCGTTTCTTCGAATATCACTTTTTAAAGTAATATTGAACGAAATATGCACATTTCGCTTCGTTTTGTTCCCGCCGTTCCATAGGCTCATTTAATAGGCCAAGTTCGCCAAGAATTCCACTTGCCATAGGCGTTAGACGGGTGTCTTGTTTTGATCAATCAGTGTCGATATGGTTGTCAAACGTTCCTCACTTCACATCAGTGTGATCTTTACGGGGTGGGAAGTTCGACCTTAAAACTGCCTTCCCCCAATGGTTTCCCAACCCCTTTGTTTTTGAAATGTTTTAATATCCAACCCCAAATAAAAAAATGATAAAGAACTCACAGCTTCACATACGTGTTGCGTGCCAAACAATTACCATACCACCATTCTTACAGTGTCTCTGATTTGCTCAATACATAATAGCACCTTCCGAATAACCAATCAAAATAGTGCTTAGATACCGATAGATAGGCAGGTAGTTTTAAGTAGCATCCTTAGCGGATTGCATCACAACGAGTGTCTGATAAATAAATACTCGTTCTGATGAAATCCACTAGGAATGACAGATTTAATCTGTCTTGTGTCTGAAGTATTCGTTGCATTCCTAGTGGATTATATCAGAACAAGTATTTGTTAAACAAATACTCGTCGTGATGCTATCCACTAGGAATGACAGACTTAATCATTGTCTGAAGTATATTCATTACAAATATTTGTAGGCAGGTAGTTTTAAGTAGCATCCCTAGCGGATTGCATCACAACGAGTGTCTGATAAATAAATACTCGTTTTGATGCAATCCACTGGGATTGACAGATTCAATATATGTCTTATGTCTGGAGTACTCGTTGCATTCCTAGTGGATTGAATCAGAACAAGTATTTGTTAAATAAATACTCGTTCCGATGCAATCCACTAGGATTGACAGATTTAATCTATGTCTTATGTCTGAAGTATTCATTGCATTCCTAGTGGAATGCATCAAATTTTGTTAAATAAATACTCGTTCTGATGCAATCCACTAGGAATAACAGATTTAATCTATGTCTTATGTCTGAAGTATTCATTCATCCCCAGTGGATTGAATCATTGAATCAGAACAAGTATTTCTTAATTAAATACTCGTTTTGATGCAATCCACTAGGAATGACAGATTTAATCGATGTCTTATGTCTGAAGTATTCATTGCATTCCTAGTGGATTGAATCAGAACGAGTTTGTGATAAATAAATACTCGTTCTGATGAATTCCATCAGGAATGACAGATTTAATCGATGTCTTATGTCTGAAGTATTCATTGCATTCCCAGTGGATTGAATCAGAACAAGTATTTGTTAAATAAATACTCATCTGATGCAATCCGCTAGGAATGACAGATTTAATCTATGTCTTATGCCTGAAGCATTCATTGCATTCCTAGTGGAATGCATCAAATTGTGTTAAATAAATACTCGTTCTGATGCAATCCACTAGGAATAACAGATTTAATCTTTGTCTTATGTCTGGAGTACTCATTGCATGCCTAGTGGATTTTATCAGAACAAGTATTTGTTAAATTAATACTCGTTCTGATGAAATCCACTAGGAATGACAGATTTAATTGATGCCTTATGTCTGAAGTATTCATTGCGTTCCTAGTGGATTTTATCAGAACAAGTATTTGTTAAATACTCGTTCTGGTGCAATCCACTAGGAATGACAGATTTAATCGACGTCTTATGTCTGAAGTATTCATTGCCTTCCTAGTGGATTGAATCAGAACAAGTATTTGTTAAATAAAGTTAATACCTTCGCATTTCATATATGGAGTATGGAGATAAAACAAAAATACATAATACAATATAATAGTATCAGAAACATGTAGAACCCCAAAAAGTCATCGGGTAGCCTTCTTATTTAAAATAATATCACAACAATTTTAAAATTTAACGCAATAACACACAATTTTGTTATATAATACCACAGCAATTTGCATTAATAATTAATTAAATATGACAGTAAGCAATGGAATAAAAACTTTTTGGAAATTGACGTTTAAAGGGGGAAATGGAATTTAGTCTGGAATTGTTTCTTCCTTTCAACGTGAGGCACGGCTCGCGATAAATTACTTTTTGTGTTTATATTTTTGCAACGATAATGGTCTTGAAACACAATTGTCTACTCCTATCCTTAATAAAGTATTAATTTCATTTGTATGTATCGTTTATATCAAATGAACAATATTACAATTTTTATGCACCGAACTTTGTAATATTATTACCTGTAGTTTACTGAAACGGGGTTCATTGTCAACAGATAATGCATTAACTACAATTAGAATTCAACGCTGTCCATAGTTAATTCAGACCTGTGTAAGATATAGGCTAGTGAAATTGAATATTTACTCGACACTGATTGCAATAGAATTTAAATTTGTCTCAATATGCTAGGAACGGCTTTTTTTTTAATAAGATGATTAACTGAAAAAAATTGATTATAAGAATGGGGGGGGGGGCGGTGGAGCTGTTAACGTTGAAAATTCGGTTACATCATAGTGACGTTGAATAGTCAACCATAGTAGACTTGTATTGTATGTACACTTCGGCTGTATATTTCAAATTTTCCGATGTAGGGAGCACAAAAGGTCAACGTCCATTGCATTCAATGGGGCTTGATCTTGTTCCCCCTGCTTTGTTAAGCAAGCATTTGAGACTATTCAAAACTATTCCTTATTTTAATCCTATGAGTTCCACCAATAATTTCCACCTTTTTTATCCAAATCGGAGCAACTTTAAAATTTGACCACCGTACAAATGAATTTGTCCCTTTTTATTGATTTTTGCTGTTTTAGCCTATACCTCAGAAACTTTAGGCTGTACTGTACATATAATACCTTTTCGGTATCCTTATTCTTACACATAACATGGTATACTTTTCAACACGATTGCATCAATTTAAAAATTGGACCCCTGTGCAATCTTTGTATTAGCCCCCTCTCCTTAAGGCACCATTGCAGCACTTAAGCACGTTTCAGGGGTTCCTGTCAGGCTGTCTACATATTTAATCACTCAAACCTTTTGTACTTGAGATGTGTTACAAATGTCTGCTAGCTCTTAGGCTAAATGCTTTCAAAGCAAAGGATATTCGCTGTCGGAATTATTATACAATGCATCTGTCTTGAAAACGAAAATTGTCAATTGCCAAAATACTTTGCTTATTCGTACATCAAGGTGCAACTTACCCAAATGCATACCTGTACAATGTATACTGGGTCCTTTTATTTCGTTTATTTTTACTAAACTTAGATGTAAAATTCCAGGTGTAATGTTTTTGCCTGAAATTGGATGGAAATTGGGTGTCAGATTCGTGTGAAATGTCTTGCTACATATTGTTACGTAGGTGGAAAATTCTTTTCCAAGTAAGAAAACGAGGACGGTTAGCTAATTTGATGAGTGTGAATAGAGAATGGTATGGTATATCAATTTTCAAGGAACCAGCTCCCGTGTGCTAAATTAATTTTCTGTTGTTTTGGATTCAAAAGGGAACAGACCGTGGATAAAATTTTCATACCGCTGGTCCCTTGAAATTAAGTTATGTTTTATTGGACACTAACGTGTTTGTCTTCTTACAAGCTTGTTTATAAAAAAAATAGTTTGCCGAGATTACAATTAACCATTAGCTAAAGGTCAAGGTCATCCTGGGTTAAAATTTATCCAATGCTCAATCCAATGTTGTTGAAACTGGTTGAGCTAGTTGTTCCTATTGCTCAGGATCCAAAGTACCTATTTTACAACAGTAAAAAGTCATTTGTTACATTATAATTGAACACAATAAGTTATCGCTCTACTATCTTTGCTCCCTTAAGGAAGAGAAACAGGGGTCTGAAAATCTAGGTCTAGGTCATATTGAAGCCCACCAAATCAATTTTAACATGAAAATTCTACGGGAGTACATGCCATACCGCACTAACACAGTATTTGCTCACCACAATTGATATGCCAAAACATGAGGATAGGGGAACGAGGAATATTTGAGATCTCCGTCACTATTAATGAGCGAAACGTGTTGTACATGTTCACTTTGGCTAGAATGGATAGTTTTCAAGTACTCTGAAATGACAATTGGATAAACATCATGCCAACCAATTATTAGCACAAAGGTTCCTCTTAAATGACGACCTAAGTAAAAAACCCGTAGCAATTAGGTTGTATGATGGAAGGTCACGTTTTTTTTTTTTATGGTTTGGTTAATTATTAGACACGGACAATAGACGGGAAAATTGATCTCGCTTTAGTCTTTCATAAAATTGTAAATGTGCGTTAAATTTGCAATTCTCAAAAAAACGTGGGATATTGATAGGGTGTCCCTTGATTTTCATAATGTGATTGTTTAGAAGGTGCGATCAAATATGTGTTATCCAATCTGTTGTAATCTTATTAATATGGCATTGTTCTCATCATAATGTTGATCAATGTGGTAAAGGTTTTATTTAGCAGTCCCGTGGGTTTATTCCGTAACACACTTACCTGTGTGGATGTTGCATGTGTGTATGTGTAGAGCGTGAGATTCTATTCAAAAGCTTAATTCTGCATACTTGAGGAATTCTAAATGAAACCGCTACCCTAAACTCCAGCCATAGTAACTTTCACAGTTAATGTATAGTGCCGGAAAAATCCAATCCATCGTAAGCCAGCGACGATCCTGACATGCTGAAACACCCTTTCCAAGTTTCCCTGGACCCGTGCTAGGCAAATTCATGGGCCTCACACCAGGGACTTTAGGGATAGATTGCCAATAAAATGACCTCTTCGGCACCCATGTGTGCACAGACGAGCTGATATCGGGTTGGTTGCAGTTTCATTGAAAAAACGGCATCGAGGCGAGAACTCTGGCTAGAAATCTAGGGAACCCTGCGGTCAGAATTGCTATGTCTCCTGATTCCAACGTCACTGCGCTAACACCCAATATAACGCTGAAGGGAAGCTGGGCTAGAAGTAGGCCCAAAATCCGGGAACGTGTAACCGCTCCTATATCCCTTAAATCACTAAAACCCACTTTTAACCACTAAATTTTCAAAATTTTGGGCAAAGATCCTCCATTCATGGATTTTATCGCGGCCAACCAACCAGCCGTAACAGGCCGAAAGCTTTCAGCAAACCACAACTCTTAAGTACAACGGCAACATTCCAGGGGAAAGACCAAGGAAAGCTGGTACGCTCTGGCAATAGTCATTTTTGAAATGGCTACGTACTGACATTTCCACCAAGGGTTCGCTTAGTATATCTAAGGGGATTTTCAGCTGACCAACGAAGTGGTCCGCTAATGGAAAAAAATTCTCTGCCGTGGCCCGGTTACGTGACTTTTCACCCAGATTGGGTTTAAAATCTAGAGAGAGTTACCCACTGGACCAAGGAAGCGGTCCAGCTTGGGACTTAGTCATTTTTTAAAAGACACATGCCGTGGCCCGGCTAGGTACTTTCACCTGGAAGATCTAGCGTCGACTGTCCTTCCTTGTTCACCGCGGAAGTAGCCCTAGATCTTTGGGTGAAAAGTACAGCGGGCCAACGGCAATTACGTTAGCCAGGCCACGGCATGTTGAATTTTCAAAAATGAACTAAGTCCAGAGCGGACCGCTCCTTGTTCAGCGGGAAGTCGCCCTAGATCTTGGGGAAAAGTCACATAGCCAGGCCAGGCACGACGTGCCGCCACGGATCATGTTGAATTTTCAAAAATGAACTAAGTCCAGAGCGGAACGCTTCATTGTTCAGCGGGAAGTGCCTAGATCTTTCGGTGAAAATTCACATAGCCGGGCCAGGCAAGTACGTAGCCAGGCCACGCATGTTAAATTTTCAAAATGAAATTGAAATTTTTGAAACTTTGTTTCTTGTTCAGCGGGAAGTTGCCCTAATTCCGTTGGGTGAAAAGGTTCGCGGTCGTGTGCGGCTAAGGTTTGCATCGTGATGTATTCGTCAACCACTTCGGTCGCCCGGGAATCACCCGGAGCTTACTACAAAAAATGTGGCCACCTGCCGGTTTCGCGCAGAAACCAACTTAAAATAGGGTTTTTAAGGGAAAAAAAATCATGTATGAAAAGAAGTACAGGGCCCGGCCCGGTTTCTGAGGCAGTCCCATGCGGTCTGTTGTGGTTAAGTTAGGATGTGGTTCCGTGGAAAATGTAGTGTTGGGATTGTCTTCAAGTGCGCGACCGAAAAGTATATAATAGGGGTTTAATACTCCTACGTGGTCCGGGCAACGGCCCAGTCAGTGAGGGAATATGAAAAATTGACTAAGTCCGGGCGGACAGTTACACGCATATAGCGGCGATTTCTGGCTAACAAATCAAGGAAGCGACCGCGCTGGACTTATTTTTTTTACCCTTAAGCGAAATAAGGCCAAACAAAAATATCAGACATAATGAAAAGGACCTTAATGAAATCACTTCCACAAGTTTGAAAACAATTTGGATGTTTGGACATTCTGTAAAAACAGTACAACAGGAGAGTTCCAGAGGGGAGAGTAGCAGTTTGTGGCAATTCTGGGAACAGAAACCAGGGTGGTTGACATCCCTGACAGAATTTACAGTGTATCTAGCATGCTTTGTGACACAATTCAAAAGCATTCAGACCAGGATTCATGCATTGTACTTTAGGCTTGTAGTAAGATATTGAACTGGCAAGTGAAAGATGGATTAGCCGGGATTAGCAAATATACCATAGCAATGGTCTTTGAGATCTGATGACAGCATGCTTTTCAAGTTTGGGTAAAAGCTGGCAGTAATTTCAGCATCCCTTTTCCAGAATGTCCACGAACTGCCACCTCCCCCGTCTGGAACGTTTCCTGTGTTTACTGTTTTTACAGAATGTAAACATCCAATTGTTTTTTTTTTAAACTTGTGGACGTGATTTCAGTAAGGTTCCTTTCTTATTTCTGTATTATTTTATGCCATTATGTCGCTTTAAACTATGGCTGTTGATCTAGGGCCAATTTCTAGGTCGCTCTGGACTTAGTCATTTTTTTTCAAAAGTGGACCTTTTCCTTTTTTAAATTGCTTACTTTTAAGTTTGAATATTGTAAGAAATTTTGGACGTGAAAAGATCCGTTTCAATCACGTGACCATTCCTTTCATTCAGGTATAAATTATAAAAATGCGCTCAGTTTTCAGGTATCAGATGCCAATGAATAGGGCGATGGACCGAAAGACCGACCAACCCGATTTCCAGGTTGCGAGTCCCCACTCAATTAATTCATTTTTGTTTCTTTTTCTTGTGTCGCATACCTTTTCTCACGTTATAACTTCACGTGAATACCGTCCACGTGATACCGTCACGTGATACGCACGTGATACTCGCACGTGGATGATTCGTGCGGCGAAAAACTGCTAGGGTATAAATAGCGAACGCCAGCGCTCTGTATCAGTCTAGCAAAGGACACCATGAAATTCCAAAGTCTAAGAAAAAGTTATCTGAGCTAGTGTTCGGGAGGAGGGGTTAGATGAAACTACAACCTCTGAGGAAGAGATGGCGGAGAGATTTATTTGAGAGGCATGGCAAGGATGCGGGAGAGAGAAGAGGAAACAAGCTCGAGGAGAGCTGGGCAGGAGGAGATAGAATTTTGGGATCTAGAATTCTGGAGGACACGAAAGAAGTAGAGAAGAACAAAAGCGAACAGAAGAAGACCAATGGCAGCCCACAGACTGTATTGCTGTCTGGCGGATATGAAGCGGTATAGGGCCGACCCCGGCGCATCAACTTCATTGGATCCGGTGTCACGAGCGAGCCAGTCCTAGCCTTTTATAGTCCGTCGGACTTAGTGTTTTGCGTTTCACCGTCCTAGGAACATAAAAAAAAAAAAAAAAATTTTTTTTTGTTGTGAAATTGAGGAGTCCTATAGACACTAAGTTTTGATTTTCAGTGTCCGGTGGACTATCGGTAATAACACAAGTGTCCTATGACTACGGTAATAAAGGAAGAGTCCTAGGACCATTTGAAATAGTAGGACTCTGAAATTTTATACATTACACTAAGTCTCAGGTCCCTAATTTTGGGGTCCTGGGACTGTGTGTAACTAGTTTAGTGTCCCATGCGGTTTGAATTCACAGTCCCTAGACCATGTTTTTAACATTAGGGGTCCTATGGATACTAAGTTTTTTGAATTTCTCTGTCCTGGGGATTATCGGTAATGACACGCAGTGTCCATTGGACTACACGTATAAAAAGGAAGAGTCCTAGGACATTTGAAACTAGTGGGACGCTGAAGTTTATTACATTACACTAAATTCCAGTGTCCCTAAATTTGGAGGGACTGGGGACGGTGTGTGCTAATTGTGGGTGTTCCCCAGCACAACATGTCTGCTTGAATGGGCCGCCATTAAATCCCTTGAAATATTGTCTTTAAAGGGGCATTTGAAATTGTTTTGTGATGCTATCATAATATTCATAATGACATTCGCATCATGGTGCACACCTACATCAATATGTGCAGAGCCACATAGTTTTTCAAATGGCGACAATGATAATGGTGGTTCAAAATAAGGCTATTTCCAGGAGAACTAGATCCGCCCTCATGGACAATTTCAAAAGTCGAAATCACTATGGGAATTCCCAAGATGTGTTGAAAATCAGTATGAGATATGCGTGGAATTTCCGTGGTATTTTTTATCATGTCATCTGAGCGTTTTTTGACCAACGAGAACGGAAAGGAAAACCGCTTACTAAGTGATATGTATTCTTTGTGAGTGTAGACTTTTTTAGTGGGTCCGCTAAAGTAAGGGAATTCTACAAAGTTCCATCGATTTCCTCAAGCAAGTTTGCAAGGAAATATTCGCTTCAACTGTAATATTACCTACTGTCGAAAACCAACATGGCAGAAGAGACTGTAGCCTAAGCTCACTACAGACCAGTGAATCCAGTCTAGTAAAGAAACTTCTTACTGTGTAGTAGGAGATTGCAAGCACAGGATAGGACTGAAAGATGCAAAGTTCGCTCGTCGCAATCACAGAAAGAACGAGAAAATGTATAAAGAAGGGGCAGGAAACACAGCTCATCAATGCAAGAACATATTCCACAGAAAATGGGAAAGCTCTGGAGCAGCAATCAGCTGGACTACACATTTTAACCGAAAGGATATGGAGGAGCAGCATTTCTGAAGTAGAGGCATACAGCGTTTTGTCACATTTGGCTCAGAAATAGCATGTCTCTTTAAACGGGCTCAGGTACAGTCTCGGGTAAAAAATAATGGCGTCGGAAGATCAACGTGAGGGCGACTGCTCAGAGATTGGAATGACCTCCAAGAGCGGTCCATAATTGAGATACGCAACCTCCACCTCTAGAAGATTATAATGTGTTGTCGTCAGACAAATATGAGAAAAAGTGTTCCATTTAGGGAGAAAAAGAAGAGAACACGCCATTCAATGATGTGTTATGTCAAACAAAGTACAATTGAAGAAGAGAACAGGCACAATAGTATTATAACCCTCGCTTCTATCTGAGCCCCTTCTTTGGGAGTGAGGTTACCACCCCATGGACATTCATTATTAAAATGAGGATACTTCAAATAAATTTGATACCACTGAATAGCTATGATGGTCTTTTCTACCTGGCATCCAAAATAAGTAGAAACGCCAGACTATCGACGTCACTATGAATGTCATAAGTCAAGAAAGATATGACAGTTAAAACACTGGATATTGGATGCAACGGATAATGGATCATACTTTGACGCTTTTTGCCTGCACTACCAAAGTAGAGACAGGTGACATCATTTAGAGCCAAAACCCACAGGAAATCTGATGATTCCTAGATTTTTCCGTTTCTACCTGTGTCTAATTGAAATGTAAATTTTGCTGCTCTTGCGGACGTATGACCACATCTTAATCCACCACTTCAGATCGTCCTAAACACTACTTCATCCTGTGAGTTGGTGCTGGCTTTTTGCACGAAACAAGAGCAGGAAATAACCCAGTGGTAATTATAATTTTTGGCGCCATATTCGGGTAGATGTGAGATAAACTTGGTAAGAGGAAGATGAAAAGAGACATGGCATCAAGGTCTCAGAGGATTGAGATCAGTAACAAATTCAATGTAGAAGAGCAAGCACAACGCCAAAAAGCAAATATTGTCGGAACGAGAAAAACTTCAAAGAAATACCCAATAAGACAAAACTAGAAAAATGGTACAACCACTATTTTAGAAAACCCCTAATCGATAATGATGAAAATGATCCCCAACTATAAGCATCTAATCTCCATTACTAAGGGAGATTTCCATTCGACAAGGAATGGATTGTTCCAAAGACCGTAAGGTATGTCTTAGGACATGTAGAAGAAAGGGACCCTGTAGAAGGAAAAGGGAGGATTGAATAGAGCTGAAGAATTGAAGCGTGCGAGGAATCTACAAGGAATCGTATTTTTTTGCAACAAGGGACTATTATAACATTAATCACCCTTCAAGATTTCAAGGAAAGCCTTTGAAAACAACCATCGAGGTAAATTATGAAAATCGCTAAGGGCATATGGTTAACCCCGACCTACTTGTTGAAGGTCAGCGGAAACAAAGGCTATAAGTGATCACACCTGATGGAAAAAATAAACCTATGTGAAAATAACTATTTACTATTAGCCTCCAAGAGCAGAAAGCCCCAGAATCCCATGCAACACTAGTTATACCAGCAGGGTGCCACTGTATTTGCACTGCAAATTCCATTGATTCTTGTAGAATTAAGTGTGTTTGAAATCTGCCTTATCTTGCTAGTAGTCAGTCGATAGAAAAAATAAACAGATCTCTGTGGGGATAATAGGAACTTGTTATAAAAGTATCCATTAGACTTATTTTCTTATCAAATTGAGGTTTGGAACAGGGAAAGAACAACTCAAATATCCCTCAAAATTCAAGGGTACTGTTAGAATCTGTGTTACTTCGTTATCTTAATCCTGGTATTCTACGATGTAGTTAACCACAAACATGCATTGTGTAATGGGACATTCTTAAATCATCCTCTGAGTACGCCCATAGAATAGGCCACATATGGAAGGAGGAAGAGCTGTGCTTTCAGCGGTAAAAGAGGGGAGAAGTAGATGATTAGGCATAAAGTAAACTAAAGCTTCGACTTCAATGACGGACATAGTACTACTTCGGGGGAAATCCACCAAGGACAGAAGTTGAAAGATCGCCTTTTTCTTTCAACTGTTGAGGCAGTGAATATTCTTATGGCTGTGAACTTCGAAGAGTACCTCGCAAGTTACAAAAAATCCAGATGCGGCACCTTCCAGATAGCACATTCACTAGAATGAAAGAGCTGCTTTAAACATTACGACGCCAACAACACATCATCAAAACAAGGAATTATACCCAGACCTGCCAAGTGTCGACCAAACTCAAGAGAAAGACGGGAACCGCTGAGAGCCACTGATGTTAGGATCAGGGACAAATTAGTATCAATTAGTAAGTTTGGAATTCCAAAATAGCCTTTTATTTCCTTATAACAGCTCACTTAACTTACATCCTGAAACTATCTATGTCAGCGGACTGAAGAGGATGAAATGAAACGGTAATGCTGGACAAGAGAATACAGAAAGCCGATCATGATTTAAGAAGCCCACCTCGACTTGACTTAAGCAAGCAACAGAATGTAGTAACATGAAAAATTTGGCAAATGGAAAGGTACAAATGGTCAATTGGTAAATGTCTCGTCTTGTCTTGTCCTGTTTTGTTTGTCTTGGCTAATCTTGTCCCGTCCTGTTAGCTAATACAATATTAATTTGTAAACTCTCGTATAGTCGTAAGTGGGGCCAGTGATCAAAGTCCATTTGACTTATTTATGTCCGCTCATGCATTTTCATTTAGTCTTTACTAAATTGCTTTTAAATAAAACCTCCATTATCTCTTTATATGTCTGTATCCATAGGTACTGTATGACTGAATGAAATGGCCTAATAAAACTTATTTGAATTTGAATTTGAAATGAATTTAACTGATAATTAAATCAAGCGGTTACGGACGAAACTTTAATTAGGTCATAACTCCCGTGCCCAAGGGTAGTTGGACCACCCCAGAAAAAATGGAGCAAAGGCGCAAATGGATCAACTGAGACTGTATCAAAAGAGATTGAACCAAGTTGGATTGGCCCAAAATGGACTTGAAATCAAACACATTCAAAACATTCTCTTTTGTCAAACAGTATAATATTTAAAAAAAAAATGTTATACGAGCAAACCTTGGAAACATATTGATGAGGCAGTTACATGTATCCACCCCGTTCTAATTTGCGGTGCCATTCTAATTTATGTCATAAATGTGGATACCGTAATAAAATCATTATCGTATTGTTCCGATAGTGTTTTGAAACCCATCGCAAAATGGTACATATACAAATGAATGATGGAAATGATCCTTTGAAGTACAATTCAAGCTGATTAAAATTTGCCGTCAATGATATTCGTATTTTGAGATTGGTGTTACACTTTAAAGGATCACAGGATTTTACGGTGAAACCGTAAAGTATTTACGCTTATTTCATGCAAATCTTCTAAAGTTGACCGAAATTTTACGTTGAAATACCTGTAACCAACCATAAAAATTTAAACGTGACGTTTGTTGCATGCATTTTGCTGTAAAATGCCATTTACGGTAAAATACATGGCTACTAAGTTGCCAGCAATTTACCGTAAAATGATTTAACGGTAAAATTCACCGCATGGCAAACGTTTCTTAATCCTACTCCTTTATACCTACTTCGCATCCTTTTGTCCGTTGCCTAGCATTTTTACCATTAAAGTTTTTTGACGTACGTCATGTATCCGGATGTTAATGGTGTGTACTTGTATTTGACGTAAAATTACGGTCAACCGTACATTTGCATGTAAATAACCTTAAATATTTTACAATTTTCACCGTATAAATCGGTTTCTCTTTTAGAGTTTAAAGATGCAAAATAGGCTGGCGCAATTGGGTCCATTAACTCGCTCTAAGTTTTATGCTTGAGTCATGTATGTAAAATTATTTTTATGAAACAACAATTTCTTTACCAATGAGCCATTTTCTGGCTATACTAAATACGTCATTGTTTTCAAAAATTAGTGGTGTTTGACCTTTTATCAATACTACCTCAAAAACAGTCGTCTATTGAAAAAATGGTAACTTTGGACATGTTTTATAAAACTTTAATAGAGGAAATACAAGAACATCCGCGAAATACAAGTAATTTCACCAAGATAACCAGATTTGCAACATACGGTAACACGATTAGATTTAGTAGACTATTAGATAACTGCATTCAAAATTGCCCAACACGAGATTATCAATAGTCGGTACAGCGAAAGTGGGGGCCAATCGAGGGGAAATTGAGTACTCGGATCTGCTTTATAAATTGCCATTGTACCCAATTATGATTATACATCACTTACGAAAGGTAACTAGCATCATTGTGAGACATTTTAAAGCAGTTTTCAGTTGAAAAGAGAAGAAAAGCGTTGCACCTATATACACCCAGGATATTTGAGTCTTAGTAGATATAACCTATACGTTTTCATCTACACTTTCTAGCGAATGCCATTTTGTCACATGCGATATTAAAACTGCAAAATAAAAAGTACTCAAATACCTTTAAAACTATGAGTGCATTTATTGAGAGTTAATGATGTTAACATTTATATAAACTGTTCAATATTAGCGTGTTAAATATTTGAACCGCAAGATGTCATGGGAGAGTGAGCACCCTTAATAGTACATTGATGGCGTCATCTTTCATTTATTTAAACACCCAGTTATTACAAATCAACGGCGAGGTTTACATTTCCACGTATTTATGTGTTAATATAGTATATAAATATATACCATCCAAAAGCGTTAATCACAATTTAAATATCGATATGTATGTTGATCTTTTCACAGCTGTAGTCAACATACAAAACATATTTAAACATATTCCTTTTTTCAAAATTTTAGGTTTTTTCTTTTTTTAAAATTAATGTTCTTCTTTAAATAAAAATGTTAATATCAAATGTTAAAAAGAAGAGTTATTTTTATAAAAAAATATTCGAAAAAAAAGTTATAAAATTAAATTTTCAAAAAAGGTAAATTTTGTACTATTTTTAAGTACAATAATAAAAAAGAATACAAAATTAAAGTAAAATTTTTCTTTTTTTAAAAAATTAAAATTAATCGAAATATTTAAAACCCCAATAGGACTATTAAAGTGGTTTGCAACCATGGACTCGAACCTATCGTCCACAATCACCAGAATCACATTTTACAACAAGACATACACATTATACTTACCTGGTAGTTGAAGTCGACACCACTAAGCCACAGCGGACTGCTAGGATTCGCCGCTTTTAAGTAACCAAGACCTTTCAATTAAAGTACGAGTAGCATTATCGTACGCTTTGGGACCCTACATAATAGTACCACAGGGTCCTAGGACTACTAATCAACAGTTTAGGATCCTGGGACAATGCATACAGTACCACTGGGTCCTAGCACAAGAAAAGTTAGGGTCCTGGGACACTTCATCACAGTACCACAGGGTCCTAGGACTTGGCGTCATAGCAACATGGTCCTAGGGACGCTTCCTGAGAGGCCGCGAATTTTGCGATAGTTGTAACTAATTTGAGAGTCCCCCAAGATACAGAGTCCGGGTCGCACTAAGTAAAAGCAACTTTAGTTTTCAGAAGCTCTGTGTCCTAGGACACACAGTTCTGATCTTGATTAAAGGTTGGGGAGACTGGGCGTCATACGGACGCCCAGTCTCCGAAGAAACCTAGGGTCCAGGACTTTTGATATGTAGGACTCTTAAATTCCTCACACCGGCGCTCTTTCCCCCACTTGCTTTGCCTCAGCCAAAGAAGCCCAAAGGAGACGGGGGAAAGGGGACGGTAGCATCCAGTCCATCGGGCCAGGCTATCCTGCCCAGAGGGAGCAAACCCGCGTTGCCTCCACAGGATAGTCTGCCTGATGGCCACATGCCATGCAATGCTACACACCTTCAACTTCACCGGTAGCATCCATCCATCGGGCAAGGCTACCTGCCCAGAAGGAGCAACCTCGCCGTTGTCCTCCCAGGATAGCTTTGCCTGATGGCATGCAAGGCAATGTACCACAAGAGTTGGCCGATATGCCCGAACCCTTCGCCGGCAATGCTTCAGGCTGTACCACAAAGTCCAGCCTTCATCTACCGTGGAACCTGGCCAAATAAAATAACAATGGGAGGTCTTCATCCGACCGGTATTGGATCCTGTACCGGCAAGGAACTGAATGGGCGGGGCCCTATCCTATCCAGGATTATATAGGTTCCCCTGCGCCGTGGTGCGTTGGTTTAACCAACAGTTCCAACTAAAACTACTGTACATCAAAGACTGGTAACATCAATCTCTCAGCTAGCTACTGCACCTCTCCAGTACACCCGCAATCGTCAGTTGATGCTACCACACAGTCCAGCCTACTCTACCGTTGGAACCGGCCAATAAAATCACACATGGGAGGCCTTTATCCGACCCGGTATTTGGTTCCTGTACCCGGCAAGGAACTGAATGGGCCGGGCCTTATCCTATCCAGGATAATATGGTTTCGCCCTGGCGCCGTGGTTGCGCGTTTGGTTTAAACCACAGTGGTCCAAATACAACTACTGCTTAACAATACAAACTTGCAGCCTGCAGCTACTGACTCCCACAGAAGTGAAGCCGAATACTACCAGCAAACACCAAATAAATCTGATCAAACCTTCTGTTGATAACAGATGTGACCTTAATTGTCAAAAAGAACATATTTTCCCTTGCCCACAAATTCCAATCCAATTACCATTGTCAGAACAAATTAAAAACAACAAATTCCCTCTAATTGCTAAAGGGTTAATTAACAGACTTATAGGCCCAACTTAACCGGGTACAACTGCCACCGCCTTACAGGCGTGCGCCGCCCCTTAGTTACCGGCCAATTGAAAGCTCAGTTGCCCGGGTTAGGTCAAGTGTTGCGACCGCGTAAATGGTAGAGGTCTAGAACACTAGAAAGTTTACCGGAACACAACTTACATTCCTTTGCCCGGCTAGGTAGAAAGTTTTTCGCTAGGCCGTGACCCGGCATGGATCCACGTACTAAATTATACAATCAATCATATTTCATGTAAGTATACAGATCGTGCCGTCGATACGGCGGACGACCCCAATACCGCTCGCGCCTTGGGTTCGAGTCTCATGTCACGGTAGTATATTTTTCTCTTTCTTTTGTCTACTTTTTTTTGGTACTCCCTGCCCCCCGCTTCCCTTGGGGAGGGAAATGCCTGAGGGTGAGGAGTTATATTTTCCGCTTCTCTTTTTCTTTCCGGACGTAGAAAATTTCAGCGGAAATTGTGACGTTTCCGCTGCCGTGGCCCCGGCGAATTTCCAGGTTCCAAGAGTGCCACTCAAGGTAATCAATTTTTGTTATTTTTCTTTTTTTCGCATATCTTTTCTCACGTGATAACTTCACGTGAGACCGTCACGTGATACGCGGCACTTGATGATTCGTGGCGGGAAACTGCTAGGGTATAAAAGGAGCGATCGCCATCTATCAGTCTCAGTCTAGCAATGGACATCATGATATCGACTTCAGAAAGTTCGGAAAGTTGGGAGTTTGGGAAGAAGAGAGAATTGAGAAAGGCTAAAAATAAGCCTAAGAAGCCGCGGGTGGATATCGGGGAGAATAGCGGCAGCAATGACAGCCGACCGCAGGAAATACTGCCCGATATGAGGAGGGCTAGGGCAGCAAAGCGCGCAGTAGACTTCGGCGCATCAACTTCATCAGCGGAGCCGGCGCTCTTCCCCCGACCTGCTGTGCCAAAAACCCAAGCCAAAGGAGGCTAAAGGAGCCGGGGGAAAGGGTCCGGTAGCATTAAGCTCATCGGGCAAGGCTATCCTGCCACGATCGGAGACACTCCGCGTTGTCATTCCCAGGATAGTCGCGCCCGATGACATGGTGCAACCCGTTGATGAAGCTGCGCTTGACGCGGACCCAACGCTGGCACCGACTTTAGCCACTGACATTGATGAGTCTGTAGGATCAGAAGGATTCTTATCTGATGATCCCGCGCCAGCCCACCGCGACCGAAGGGTGCCGAGTTCATAGACCGGGCAGAAAATGACCCGAAGCGAGGACCGATTGACCTGCAGGACCCTTCTACGGACAATCTCGGATGGACGCCACATTTGACCCCGGTGCGACGACACGTGTTCCGCGGTACACTGCCGAGTGGACCGACCTTTGACGCTGACCAACAGACGCGTCCCCTGGACTATTTTGAGGAGTTTTTCTCTCTTAATCTCTTCCAGGAAATCGCCGACTGGACAAACATCCGGTTGAGAGAGAAGAGGGTGAGAAAGATGACATCGGCCGCCGAAATCCGCGCGTGGTTTGGTATCCATCTGGTGATGGGTCTTAATTCGCTGGCGAACGCCAAGGATTATTGGTCGACCCATCCGGGTTTACGAAACCAGATGATTTGCGATGCGATGGGTAAAACGCGTTTTGAAGTCCTGTCTGGTAGCATCTCTTGTGCGAACTCGACTACCGATCCAAAGAGATGGATTGCAGAAACCCAGGAAGAAAAAGAGCATAAGTTCAATTACATCCGAAAGCATCCGCTGGATAGAGTTCAGTCCGCCTGGGACACTGTTCAGCGGAATTGCCAGGAGAAGTATAACTGCAATCCACAAGTATCTCTCGATGAAGGCATGGTGCCGTACAAGGGGCATTACGGTTGGCTGACGAACCATCGAATGCCGACCAAGCCTACCAGCCAGGGCTTCAGAATGTACGCATTATGCGAATGGGACACTGGATACATGTGCAACTTTACTGCCTATGCACCTTCAAACACACCGCGGAAAGTCGTAGATATCGCGCTCGAGGCGACATCGAGTCACCACAACAAGTTCCATCAAATTTACTGCGACAAGTTGTACGGATCCTATCTATTAGCCCAGGAACTGTTGGAGCGCGATACCTATCTAACGGGGGCCGTGAAGAGACTTCACGGGGACTGCCGACTGACTTCTTAAAAAGATAGCCGCAAAAAACCCCCGGGCCGATGTCATCAGAACCTGGAAAGGCCCCGCGGGTACCATTTTATTTTCGGCAAAATGGGCGCACAACGTTAACGCTGTGGAAAGACATCAATGTTTTTCCCACAATTTCAACGTCGCATACGGGTACCCCCGCGATGTCCAATGATCCGAAAGATTCAGCCTGCTCTTTCGGCCTCACCAAAGGTCTGAGAAAGAGGCGCACATGATCGCCGCTCCGACGCCCGTATTGTTTGAATACAAAAAGTACAGGTGCGGCGTTGACAAGCTTATCAGGTTTCCTGCATAACACTCCTGCTGGAGAAAAAGTCAGCACTGGTGGAAGCCAGGTCGATATCATCCGGGTCAATTCCTGGATTTGTTACAATCTTGTCCACAATGCGGCGGCAAACCCGCCTGCTGATAGAACTTGATCGCCATTCTAGGTTTATCCCGTAACTGGGCCGAGGAAGTCATTGCCGGTTTCGGGCCGCGCCAGTTTTCCCCCGATCGACCTGTATGTAAGGCACATGCCTCAACCAATAGGGCCGGTGTGGCAGGCGATCTTGGTCCCCTGTAGAGATAGTCCCGGAGACACTACGTTTCCTGGTTTTAATAGTCCGGGTGATGTGCAATGCTAGGAACTATAGTCCCCTGGACTATGATTTATAGGAATGTTAGCCCTACAATGGGAATGAAAGTGCGAAGAGGACTATCAGGCCTTAGGAATCAATATCCAAGTCCGACATGGACTCCTCGCTCCTTAGGAATTAGTGTCCATTTCCGAAAGTCGGGATTATTTGTCTCTAGGGATTAATGACCTGTCAGGGTGGACTATCGCTCCTTAGGGACTAGGGTCCAATTCCGACCTGGACCTATAGACCTTAGGAATTATTGTCCATGTCTGAAGTAGGCAGACAATTAGTCCTTATGAATTAAGCTCTGCCGGGAGAGTGGACTGTGCCGCTCCTTAGTACACGGATCGTTTCCGACTCCGACGTGGTACATAAGTCCTTGGTGGTTATTGGTGCGTTTGTATTTTGGCGGACTCTCATTTCTTAGGAATTAATCTCTGTCCGGAGGTGGACTATATTTCTTAGGTATTAGCGTCCATGTCTTGCGTGGACTAACAATTCCCCAAGAAAGTAGTGTCCAATTCCCAGGTGGAATGTCGATCCTTAGAATTAATGTCCAAACCAGACGTGGACGGACTACCAGTGCTTGGGAATTATTGTCCATGTCCTAGTTACACTCGTTCCTTATGAATGTGTTGTCCAATTCCGAAGACTGTCAAGAATTCTATTGAAGAAATGACTACTCGTGATAACACTACATGCATAGGATTTGTATCCCTAAAATAATAACCGAGTACCAAATATGAATGACATATAAGCATACAATGGATATGTTTTTGTTTTCTCTTCTATTTTCTTTCATGAAATCCCACTATTAAATTGTGACCATTAAATGTCAAATATACACTTGGTGAATTAGGCTGAATCAAATCTGAGACGCGTCGTCAAAATGTTGTGCGTTGACCGCGTATACACAGCTGCCCTTGACCTGTACCAATTGAATTTATTAATTAGGCTAATAATGAATTAATGAATTAATATTCATATCCTTTGTTAGTCAAGTGGGATTATTTTTTATTGCATGATGAATAGTCATAGCCTTTGACGGGAATAAAGCGCAACAAGTATAACGTTAAGTGAAACGAATTTCCTCCCGCAACGATTACTTAGTGAATAAGAAAAGCGAATTTCCCCCGAACCCACACGGCTACTATACTACTACCTCACTACAACGACAATACTACTAACTCTTCATACTGACTTTTCTACATACTACTACATATACTACTACAATACTACTACCCTATAAATACAACTACATACTACATACTACTACTACATTCACTACTACATACCTGTGACTAGCAGACATTTGTAACCATCGGCAAGTACAATGGTTGAGTTGATTAAATATTTGACGCTGACAGGAACCCCTGACGCGAATTCTTTAAGTGCTGCAAATGATGCTTAAAGGACAGAGGAGATATTCTTTTAGGATACATTTCTCTCAAATTGCACAGGGATGATTGTAGACCACCTAACCAGAACGTTTCGCGAGGTTTATTGATACCAAACAAGTACAAAGAAAAAAAACAGTCAAAACCGTGTTTTGAAACCTTTCCTGACTATCGTAAATTGTCCCCATAGACACCGTATTTTGGGGGGACTTTCTGTCGTGCACGACAGAAAGTACTAACATCATCATCTTATTACATAAAACGGCGTATTCGCTTTTTCACTTCAGGTTGATTCTAATCATTGGAAAGCTTCCAAAAGCCAAACAACCCGGGTTTGAAAAGAATTGGGGCGCTTCTTTCTTTCTGGAAATCTCCTCATTTCTCTTTAGTAGAGGGCCAAGACAAGTTTGTACAGGGTCCAAACATTTAATTGACCCAATCATTTGAAAAGTGTCCACATTATGTGTATAACCAGTAGGATTCATAAAAAGGTATAGTCTTAATTAGTGGCATAACAATGCCATTTCCCTTACCCTGCTACCATGCTTATAAAAACAATGTTTAATATAAAATAAAAACAAACCATCATAAATAATATAAATTTAAACCTATTTGTTTTAGCATAGTAACATATAGGATAGTGCCATATCTCTAACTAGAACAAGTATGTTACTAACTACTAAATCCACATAGAGTCGATGAGAAATGCTAAATGATAATACACATCCTTGTCCCGAAATTCCAGGGTATATAAGAAAGGCTAATTGTCACAACTACCTGTTTAATAATTTTGTTTTAGTTGTATTTACCTTTGTTAATTTATTTGATTATTTATATATTGAATTAATTAAATATATCACATCAACTTAAAAAGTATAGTTTTTTGTTAGTGGAAAACGAAGTTTTCTCGCATCGGTTTGTTTCACAATTTTTTGATTTTTTTTAATTTTTCTTTTTTTATTATTTGAATTAATTTGAATCTTTCATGCGGCTGGGAATGCGTTAGGTAATTAGTATTGTGGAAGCAAATGGCATACAATGTTAATAATTTTTAGCTTCGAGAAGCTGACTGTATGATGTAGGCCTTTCTCTTCTGGAATAGGCCTACATCTATTTCTCTCTCAAAAATATCTGATCCTGCATCTGTATTTTACCTGAAAATCCCATAAATATAAAGAAAAGTAATAAGCTGCTACTGCTACCAACACCATAGTCATGAAATATATACACAAAATAATTAATAATACAGATTGAGACACAGAAATAAAGATTATAGGAAGCCATTCTAAACATCACAAACGTAAACATTAAATGACCAGAATTGCAAAATTTAAGGTTATTTGTTTTTAACATTTACACTTAAGATTAAGTGTGGTCATTATACCGACCTTTGAGTGTACAAATGTGTTTCTACCCACTAGTCAATGGCATCAGAGATACAACACAAATGTTAGTGTATGCATTTTTTCTATACTTCACATAAACGTATGAGATTTAATTATAGGCTACACACATACGGTGTGCCAGAAATTGGCATATAAACATAGTGCCGTATATTTCTATTATTTTACAACTAAATATTTCAATTTCCAATTCCAATTCCAATTTATTTATATTTCCATAAAAACAATACATCAACTGACATCAAACACACAAAAATAAACCAGAGGAGTAGGCAGGAAACCCCTTAGGCCGGAGAATAACCTACTACTTAAAAATAAAGTAACTCTCTACCAGACATGAACTGGAATGTGAAGAATATATAAAGATGAATCCCAGAGAATTGGGAGAAATCAATAATGTGTGTGAAAATACCCCAAGAGGACTTCCTATTGCATTATTCGGTTTCCTTGTTTTTGTACCCGTCCCTTTTACAAAAAAATAATATTATTTAATTGAAAATTTCCTTAATAGCCTATAAATAATTCCTGCACCCTTACTCAGTACAAAATAACCGTGTTGTTTAAAGCTGACTTAAAGCCATACTATTAGATCGATTGAAGGAATTAAATATTTCTAAATAATTATTTTCTACTTAAATTAGGGTTATTGTAAGTGGGTATTCCCATTACATGATTGGTTTATATGTAGAGATTATTAGACCAATTTTCAAATTAATGCAACTTCCATGTTAAGTTCCAAATTGATAACAAGACCAACACTTGTGAATTTTAATCTATTAACTCTACCCCAATAACTGGATTGCATTGTATCAATGTTTTGAATTCACATAGCAATGCTCGAGCCGTGGCGTTTCCTTTTTTCTTCTTTTTTTCTATATGTGTGATTTATAATTGCAGTCTCTTGTTGTTGTTTTGCATGTGTGTGGTGTGTGCGTATGTGTGTGTGTGTGGCATGTCATGTGTATGCGTATGTGTGTGCATGTGTGAGTACATGTTTGTGTTGCTGTGTGCTTGCGTGTTGTTTTTTAAGTTTAATGTGTGTGTAAGGTGTGTGTGTGGTGCGTGTGTGGGGTGTGCATATGTTGGGTGTGTGGTGTGTGCGCGCGAATGGTGTGGAGTGTGTGTGGTTCACTTTCCTTAAATCACTCAATCTTACAAAATCAAAGTTTTCTATCTGTACAAAATCTACAACATTACCCAAATAGCACAACATCTGTACATTTTGTGAGATTCATGGCGTTAGAGTTTAGTAGAGGAGCTGGGTAAGAGTTGTATTCACTATTTAGGAGAGGATAACCAACTGATTATGACTAATATGAAACCCTCAGGGAAACACCCTGTGAATTTGCCAATTGATATCCGGGCGAAAGTCCTGATTTTCGCCAAATTCAAAAATGGGCGTCCAAAAATCAATTAAATAGCCTATTAGGATTCTTAAGGTCGCTTAGAAACAAACGAAATATTTGTGTTTTTTGGGTCAATACAAGGGTATATTAAGATAAAAGCACACAGAGATAATTTTAAAATTGTATTTTTAATAGTTGTTAACATGTTCAAATCCAGGATGGCACCACATGGCCTCCAAAACATTTAATATCTACAAAATTGGCAAATATTGACTCTTATTTGCCATAAATCAAATCCAGCAGTCCAGCGTATCAATCAATTAATTAATAATATCTCAATGACCACATAAAATTATACTGACAGTTAAGATTTGTAATAATACTGTAAAATTTCAAAATTGCGCTCGCTTAAGGCTATGATGTGAAAACACATAGAAATTGCCATTATAATAGTATTGCTATCATCTAGAAATTGCCATACAAAATAACTTAATAATGCCATATATCATTTATAAGTGGTGTTATCCTCTGTGCATACAGTATGTGACTTAGCACAGACCCCCTCTTCTCTCTTTCTGGCGAATATGATGCAAGACACAAACTAGAATGTGAACCAACAATTCGATCACAGGCAAAGCGCAAGATTGTTTGCCAAATTCAGTGTTCACTGTAATTCAGAGGATTTAAACAAACTTAGTCAGGAATTATCAGGACAGTGTTCATAACAATCCAGGTATATCAAGCAGTGCTCATAATATAACCGATCCGAGTCCAGGTATATCAGGCATTTCATTCAGTAATAAGGTTTTTACAACAATCACCTGTCTTACATTTGTATACTTGTCACATTGATCATAGCCATTCCTCCATTTCAGGACAAATTCTTACGAGAATATTGCCACGGTGCCAGGGATCTTGCGGCCTTCGGGTTTTGAGACACAATCGCAGGGGACTAGCAATTGTTCCTGCTTTCAAACAATAAGATCTATAGGAATTAATAATTATGGATGCATCTTTTAACTGGCCTTAAAGTTAACTGTTGGTCATTGCTTTAAAATGCCCGCAGACTCAGGTCATCCAAACGTCTCAGTTTATAATGTTTGGGGCACTTGCCAAGAACAGTTTCCGCCGTAGTACTTCTGTTACTGGGACACGCATGTCAAAATTCTTGATTCGAAAGAATTTTCTTGTTTGCGGTAGTTTAGGGCTGCCAAGTTTGTAGTCGATATAAGGCTTGTACAGAGGTGGTCATTACAATTTTTCACTCCTGAGTGTGAACAAGTCAGAGCTCTTTGAGGTCAAGATTTTCCCAATTAACTGTGTGTGGTATAAGAACAACAAGACATCTGTGGCACCTAATGATAGCATATCGAGATAGGTCTTTAACAAGTGACCTAAAACGTTACTAAGGTATAGAGATTTTTTCTGCTTTGGTTATGGTTCCGAGCTCCTCAACATAGAATGCCTTAAGTGGTTGCTGATGAATGATGACAACAATGTTTTAATTCCATGAGGACATTTTGTTTGGTGATATCACATCAAGAAAAACACGTTGTTAACTTCTTGTGTTCTCTTTCTTCCTTCTGATGGTCTCCGATATGTATCAAAAATAAACATGGATCTACCACCAAATTGTGTCCAGTTTGTTGACCAAGATGTCAAGCAAATGTCATGGAAAGTCTTGTGGGTGTGTGGGGAGGTTTGGTCTATTTATCGCATTAGTGGCTACAACTCACAAGCTCCAGTGAACGTTATCTTTAACCAAGAAGGAATGAAGATTGGTAATCTTGTGCTGGAGTCATCGGCGGCCGAAGCACTTTTACTT